>CAAKHC010015808.1:18435-29529 GCA_901007825.1 Macroramphosus scolopax | reverse complement strand
GATAATTAACAATCTTTATAGTTCCCACATATTCTCATACGTAGATAATAATAGAAAAGGTCTGCTTTCATGTATTTGTGCTGGGTGAAGCTCGTCCAACACAGTACCGGATAAGACAATAAGACACAAGTCTAACAAGACAAATAAATCTGTCAAACAGAATTGATTATAAATACAAATTACATCTACCACCTTTTGCTGGCATGAAAGAAAGGCAGTGGAAAAAAAGGGCAGGTTGTTTTCTTTATAGTTTCTGTTGAAAGAGGATGACAAGGAGGGAGGGAGGCGTGGCTGGCCTCGTGTGGAATTCCCCTGAACTCACCTGAGTCCAACCCCCCGCCCCCCCCACCCGCTCCTTAACAGAGGTATAAAACCCTGCAGATGGTAAATACGGCAGGTGCATCTTTGCCTTGGAGACGGAGGTTCCACAGCAAACAGGCAGGCAAGAGCACTGATATTCAAACAGTGGAAATCATACAGCACACGTGCACTGCGGATTTGTTTTGGACCGTAATTCCTTGGCATCATATTGAGGCTGTAACCAGGTAAAAAAGATATTAGGCGACTATGTTTTTAAAGTCAATGTTGTCTATGTAGAAGTGATCCAGACTATGTTGTACAATTTGACCATCATTAGACCAGTGTGCTTCTGTGTGTAAACAAGTGTCTTTGGTGTTTTTTGTCAGTGTCTTCATGGCGTCTCCGTGCCTCAGCAGTGTTCTGACTCATGCCAACCTCACTATGTACCAGACTGGCATCGCCGACGTCCTGCCGCAGCGCCCCACCGCGCTGCCAAACATCAACACCTTGCAGATCAGAAGCCCACACAACTTCAGTGGTGAGAAGAACTCCAACTGCTCACTTGTGTCTTGTAGGATGAAGTTGTTATGTGTGAGACGCGTGTCTGCAAAGAAACTGAAATAGTCGGGTCCCTTGGCTGTGACGCCTTTGTCTGCCTTCCCTGGGCGCTATCACACGAAGCCTAATCTCACAGTCAACACGATATCCTTTATTTTCAAACCTCACGCAGCAGGATCATTACCTCACAGACGTTTGCTTTGACCTCATTCAGACATTGTTTGCTCAATGATTAACCCAACTGTCAATGTTTAACTCAGCATGAGCGTCAAATACTGCCACCTCACAGCTCAAACAGCGATGTCTTTGTTTGTATGACCTTAGAGCCATAAATCCAGGTCTGGCAATGATAAAGACTGGTATCAGTCCACATTACAGATAGTGGGAAGGTAGATATGTTGCAGTAAGACACATATTGTTTGACATCACAGAGATAGTAAAATACTTAGACGATTTTATAGGAAAATATACGTTCTTTTAATCTGTTTGACTCGTATTTATAGCCACAACTGCTGATTCACGCAGCTCAAAGAGCATCCAGACCCTGCAGAGCTTCGACTAACGCCTGCCACTATCTCTGCAGGTCAGTGGTACAGGCAGACGAGCCCACAGTCCTGGACAACACACAACGTGCTGGACTGGATCAGTGACCATGTGGAGAGCACCAAGTTTGACGCGAGTACCCTGAGTCTCGCCTATTGTGCCATGGACGGCCCCACCCTGTGCCAGATGAGCCAGGACCAGATGATCGGGGTCTTCGGCCCGCAGCTCGGCCAACACCTCCACCAGAATCTGCAAGAACACAAGAACAAATATGGTAAAGTTGCATCTTTGATTTGCATTTGTAAAAAAAAAATGACAATTCTTCCATGGGATACACATATGTTACCATGGCAACGGTTTGGAGAGAGAGTTCCACAACTTGTAGAGTAAAACTGGCCTTTGTTTGAGCTCTAATTTGAAATTTGAACTCCTTCTGCATGTGAATATTAATTATACAACAACATAGTTCAGCTTAGTTTTCTTGTCCTGGGTGAAATACGGTTTGTAGCTGGATCATCTAACCTGGATTTGTCTTCCTAGATCTCCAAGGTCTGTCAGTACCAGAGCTGAACGAGACATGTCAGCTCCTGGACAACTTCCTGGACAGCCTGACCTTCCCTTTGCTCAGCACCATCAGAATCGGCCAAGGTCAAACAGCAGAAGGACCCGTCAGCAAGGGGGAGTTTGACTACGCGGATGACTATGATCTGACCAGCCTCACCATGGAGCCTCTGACGTCTCTAGGAGACAATGAATACATGTCTGACAACCAGTCTGACAGCGACTACAGCTCGTCCTCCAACAGTCAGTATCCCAACCTCACGTTTCTCATGTCTGCCATCACCCACCTGTGTAGAATTCACCTCCCACCTGTCGCTCTGGAGTCTGAAAGGATCTGACAGTAGACTCTGATTTGCCTCATCAGGTGGAACGTTTTCCTTCACCAGCCTCGGCTCACCGGAGTCCGGCAGCGGTGAATCCGACCCGGAGTTCTCCTACCCGCTGATATCAAGTGAGTGAAAGTTTAAAGTTCTCTACATTCCTGTCGTTGTCCCTGAGTGACAGTAAACGTCTGACAATGAATGTTGTGTTGACAGAGGCCAACATCAAGACAGAGAAAGGGGAGTCTCCCCTCAAGAGGCCACGGGGGCGACCTCCTAAAGTCAGCAGAGAACACAGCGGCGGCATCTATGACAACCCAAAGAAAAACAAACACGGTGAGAAGAACTAGCAAATGATTTATCCTGATTGCTTGGATCCGTTATGCCTCTTTAGAGGCCGTCAGATCCACCGTATGAACATGACGTCCATGCTTCCACGCGCTCTGAGAAACTTTAAGCTCACGGTGCCCCTCTGCTCGTCTGCAGCCCCTCGAGGAACTCACCTGTGGGAGTTCATTCGGGACATCCTGATGCACCCGGAGAAGAACCAAGGCCTGATGAAGTGGGAAGACCGGCGCGAGGGGGTCTTCAAGTTCCTCAAGTCCGAGGCCGTGGCTCAGATGTGGGGCCAGAAGAAGAAGAACAGCAGCATGACGTATGAGAAGCTCAGCCGTGCCATGAGGTGAGCCGCCGCTGCTGCTAACACAAACGTCTTGACAGTTGATACTTATGACATCATCAGGATTTCAACAGCTCCTCCTGAGTCATGCAAGAATCACTAATTCCTCACTCCTACTCCTTCTGACATGCAAATGTTTTGTTCCCCTTTACTTCCGCCCTGGTTTGAAGCCACTTTTATTTAATAATGTCTGGCAGAGAGGACTTCATTCATTAATCTAACCAGCTGACTCCGTCCGTCCTCAGGTATTACTACAAGAGAGAAATACTGGAGCGCGTCGACGGCCGGAGGCTCGTGTACAAATTTGGAAAGAACTCCAGCGGCTGGAAGGCCGAGCAGATGGGCATGTGAGGATTCAGACAGCGTGCACGGGGAACTGAACAGCCAATCAGATCGGTGGTTCAGGAAACTAGAACGACCTGCGCTACCTGTTGAAAACAGATCCCGCCGTTCCAAATGTGAAGACACTAACTTCCTCTTTGCAGGAAGGTGTTGCAGAAAATGTAAGCCAGTGTTTTTGGCTCTAGTAGGTTTTATGAACCAATATTAATACTTGCCCTGTGTTGTGAGTTTGATTGTCACTACAAAAACTTTACTGTGTGTGCAGTAACGGAAAATGGACATTGTTTTGGATGCTCTTTAGTATTGTATTTAGGTTTTTTTACAAGATTAACTCGTCTTCATCTGTTTGTTTGTTTTGGTAATTGGGCATTAATGATTGTATCACGACACTGGAACTATTTCATTCTGTTTTTTTACATTCATACGATTGCTTCGCTGTTCTTGAGGAGTGAGGATGTTTCTGTTCTCCATCCTCGATGTTCATTTCCGGCTTTGAAAAAAAAAAAAAAAAACATTTAAGAACAAAATCTCGCACTCTCGTAAACCTAATGCAAAGGACAAAGACAGAACAGAGAATAGTTAATCTAAATGATGCTACTGAACACAAATACAGTAGTGATGTGCACTACATGTCTATTGGTATCACTTATTATGAAGTGTTTTACACAATGTTTGAGTAGAGAGTAGAAAAGGAGTTACACACATATATATAATATAATATATAATATACATATATATAATATATATATGTGTGTCATAATCACATAACATGATGAATCCACCTTGGTGTCGTCCATTGTGGATCAACAGATGTGTACATGTACGGGGTAACTCCCAATATATATGATATCTCTCTATGTAAGGTATGTTGTTCTTTATACAATGTTTTTAATATAAATAAAATGTTAACGTGATGTTTTCAGTGTTACTGTGTCTCCTGGCCCAGTGGGACGACCTGCTCAATACTCCTTTATATCTAGACTGTTGAGGAAACCTTCTAGAAACATTACAATAAGTTCCCATGAGCGGATTCATGTAGGAAACATTTTGCATACAGTTTGACTTAGTTACAACCGTTCAATGCAACTTATTGGATTGGTTGGTTGAAACTCTGGGGAAGAATCAAGCCTCCATAAGAGGAACAATCCAGGCAGAATATACTTATAGTCAGTTGCAATTTCAAAAGAAAGCAGGAGAGAAACATGCAATAACTTCAGTTCAGGACCTTTATTGTACGTGTTCCCATTTCCACCGTTGATAGTTGCAGGTCTGAAATCCTCCAAAAACGCTGCAGAACTTTCAGGGCTGATTTAGTGAGTTTAGGAGGAATGAAGATGTTGGGACTAAATTCAAACAAATAAATGACAGTGCAGTTCATAAGAATCTTTATGGAACATAAGACAGAGTGGTGACACAAATCTGCTGGTTCAGAAATATACACACAGCGATGCTGATATCAGGTTCCATGTCCTTTGGCCATTTTAACCTCCATCAGGCTCTCTTGGTGGCCGTCCACAAGCTTCTGGTTGAATCTTTGAACGCTCCTCTGGACAGAATCGGTGCAGTTCAGCTGAATGTGTCGACTCTCTGACTGGACTTGTGTCTTCATCTCTGTCCACATGTTCCCGATGGCTTCAGTCAGGACTCTGAAGGTCATTAGAAAACCTTCATTCTAACCTGATTTAAACATTCCTTCACCACTACTGACGTGTGTTTGGGGTCATTGTCTGTTGGAGACGCCCAACTGCACTCAACACCCGACCTGGCTGATGAAGAATATGGGAGTTAATCCTCCTTCTACATTATTTCATTTACCTCCTGTAAGCATCAGATCATCTTATTTCTTTGTCCATGTGATCAGTAGCAATGACTTAATGTCCCGGTTCTGGAGGAGGTGCTTCCTCCCTGCAGGACAGCCTCTCAGCTCATGGTGATGTAAAACGCTGACCTGTGTTCCAGCAGCTTCTCATTCATTGCAGACCTGCTTGTTGGAGGTTCTCTGTTGACTCCTGACCATCCTGACCAGTTTTCTCAGTGATACAACTGTGCAGAGCGCTTTATACTGACAGAACGTGTTTGCACAGTTCATCTTGGGACCTGCAGCTGCTTTGAAATGGCTCCAAGTATCTTTCCTGAATCTTCAGATTCGTGCTGAGCTCCTTTGACTTTCCCATTGTAGCATTTGTGTTTGAGACTAATGGTTGTATCAGACGAGTCTATTTAAATAGACTCAACGACATCACCGGCTGTAGTCATTCATAAACATAAGAGGTTAACAGAGCTAATTTGATGGTCACAACTTTCTACACCACCAAGATTGATCATTCATGCTGCTGTGTGTATATTTCTGACCCAACAGATTCTGTCACATCGTCAGAAGACCCAGAATAAACACATAAAGGAACCAAACTTCAGGCCTGCCGGCGGTCTTAGGTGGTCTATTGAGAGGAGGTATGAACAAGGTCAACCAGACAGAGGAGAGCTGGCCTCCTAGGATCAGTCAGGTAGAAGCAGCATTGTGTTGCCACTAGGACCTGTAAAACCTGTTGACTGCAATGATTTCACAGACTGCCAGTGTTACACAATATCACGTGAATCCCCTTTTGACGGGTGTAATTGGTGCGTGCATACCTGACGGCAGTATGTCGCATTGGACTTCTCACATGAACCGTAACACATGGGTCATGTGTGTGTGTGTGTGTGTGTGTGTGTGTGTGTGTGTGTGTGTGTGAGAGAGAGGCTGAACAAAATGGATCTTTGTAGTTTCCAAGCTGCTCCTTGTGACTGGCGGTGTGAACGCCGGCCGACGGTGGTTTCTGGTTTCAACCTGGTTTACAACAGGTACAGCCTGTTGGAGATGAAACGGCGAGATAGCATCTAGATAGCTGCCTGGTTGGATGATAACAACTTGCGCTGGCTTTGACCGCCACCATGCATTCCTCTCATCCAGGATTTAGGTTGGTATCTTATCTGCAGCGATGCACGACAAGTGATTTTCATATCTGGCGGCAAAGAAATAAGAATGTGTGAGAAAATGTAATTAGAGTGTTTATGGTGGAAGCTAGGTGACTGTGACCTCTTACACATTGCATTCACACAGTTAATGCAGGCGGGATTATCTGTTACGGAGAACGTCGGACCTTCTTGCATCTGTCTTGTTAAGCGGTCGGTTCTCCAGTGCAGAGCTGGGCTGTACAAAATGTGATGGTGCAGCACAACAATACGTTTCTGTTCCCTCACAGGTGAACACTGTTAACACAAAGAGCAGCAGGTTAACAACACAAGTGGTGTAAGAAAGTTCACTAAAGTAGAACTCACTGAAGCTCAATGGGATTTGACCTCGTCTCCACTGTCAATCCTCTGATTATGACGATTTAATTGAAGCTGATTTCAGTCCTCATACTGTTGCATATGGAACATCTAACACGTAGATACCGTTATGAATCATTGCATCGTATCGTCGAGGTCCGACGAACATGAATTAAATGTGTTTCTCTCCTCATGAAACGTATTTAAAGCTAACTCTTTGAAGTGGTTTACATCAATGTGAGCAGCGAGCGATACACTGATATCAAAGTCATTCAAAGCTGCACTGGGTTTCTGCACCTTTTATCTACGTGCATACAGAATCAGCATTTATTACTTGGAAATAAAATAAGGTTTTCAACTGATCGGAGTCAAACCGTGTTGATTGGGCCGCCTCAGGGCCGAAGCATGCTGGACCCGCCTCTAACCCTTTAATGTCAAGATAACGGGGGACTTTTATGGTGCAGAATTTACAGGAAACACAACGTGTATCAGATGTGTCTGAATCTGCCGTCCCGGATCACCCGCTTGCTGTGTTATCAAATCCCAAAGGATCATGGGTATATCATTGATCCTACAGACTCTCATTGAGCCAATACAGCCACATAATGCTGTTTGATATAACTTGTAGATACGTCGTACTGGTCAGTAAGTACGAGTAAGAACCAAGTTCATGAACTTTATGTGTTTGATATTCTTTTACTTCCATTCACTTGACCTCAGCTGAAACAGTTCATGACCCCTGTGGTTCTTTGAAACACCTCTGGGCTGGTTCATCCGACTGCCAGTCATTAGTCAATCTTTCTTTATTCGTTAAATACACGGGCAGTGATATGGGCACCGGGTGGATTCAAAATGTTTGGTATTTTTGTGAGACGCTGGTCAATCTTTCACCAGCAGAATGGATCCCGGTCGTGAGGTGAATGAACTGGTCCGTGTTGGCTCGTCGTCAACACTGGAGGTGTGTTTTCAAGGTATTTGACCTTTCGGAGACGTTGGAAACTGCCTCTGCCAAGTCCGATAAACAACTCTTTTGTTGTTTGGTGAACCTGCATGTCAAATCATTATATATGTCATATAAATAAACCTGACTGACACCTGAATGTTGCCGAGGCCCCGCCCCCCCAGCTAGTAAAACACCCTTGTAATCCTGCTAACAGACAGATTATTGGGAGCTGTTAATGTAAATGTTTCACTGTATGTAGGTACGGTCATATGATGATGTATTGTGTCACTGTTTAATGGTAAACCAGGCGTTTATATGCTTGACGGTAAACAAAGCATTTTACAATGCTGCCTCACACACACACTGTGGTGTCTCTATGTGAGGTGCCGAGATGCTAACACACACACACACCTGCCATCACCTGCGTTGTAAAGCTTCACAAACAACATCCAGTCTTGATCATCTTTAAGCTTTGCCACCTCACCGGGGTCGTCTGGGTGCTTCCAGAGGTTTGTTATCGTCTGCATTGTTTGCTGTCGGTATATTTGAATTCCTTCTCCGGGTTTTGTATGATGCAGGATGAAAGCCGACGCTGTGCAGAGATGATTTACTGTACCGGCGGGCCATGTGACTCTTTGTTAACAGCTTTGTTTGCCAGCAATCAACGTGAACATTAACAGATCAGAATTATGAATCATGCCGAGCGGCCGTTCACTCAGAATGTTGAAGTCCGTGCCAGCCGACAGGCCGTTAATGGTCGATCCTCTGAAATCCGGAAATGTGTTTTCAGCAGCCTCCTTGTGCTGCTCACATCTACGCTAGGTTAATCCTTATCTCCGGTCCCCTTCCCCACCCAGCTGTGGGTCCTTGTAGCTGTTTATGTACTGCCCCACAATATTGGAAATGTCCAGTCTTTTCCCATCCTGATGGCGTCCACCCGAATGTCCTCGGCTCTCACACTTTAACAGACAGATTATTTTCCTCAATCTGTATCTTACACTGACTATCATCCATCGCGTCTCCTCGTCCACGCCTGGTCATCACGAACCTCGGCCAGCAGACCTTCCCCTCCCCTACAAGCCACACTAGCGCCCCCTATGTTTTAGGAATCGTCTTTAACTTGTTCACCTGCAACAGATGGACCTCTGGGGATCTCACAGCCTTTGAATAGTTCCCAGGTTCTAGCTGCTGATCACTCATGTGTTGTTTTCACTTTTTCCATCCAAGTGCTCGGAGCCAGATGTTCCCATGACCTCCCAAACGAAGCAGAGCCCTGTGGCCTCGACTGACAGCAGCGTCGTGTTTTCAGATGCGTGAACTACACAGCATTTTAAAAAGATCACAGAAGAAATATCCTTTTTCCTCTCCAACCTGATTAACATAAGAAAGAACAACAAACAGTCTCTGTTTGATTCTGCTGCTGAACTGGAACAGTTGTTCACCATTTTCTGACATTGTTCATCAATAAGATACGGACGTCCGGACGTCCATCACTCCCCCGGTACTTTAATTGACGAGGGCACGATATTCAACATTTCCCTTGATTCACCACTAATCTGGTAACTGAGCCTGATAAAACCAGAACCTTTGACGGATCTGGTTTACAGTCGCCTGTATGACAAAGTCCAGTCGTTGACATGATTACTCACTTTCTCAAGGGCTCCGTGCCCTCAGCATTGAAACCACATTTGCTGATCCCTTGCTGTCTCTGATGAAGTCACTGCCTACTTATCCAACAACAGTCTCCTTGATAAAGTTCAGTCTTTCTTTCCACTGAAACCAGAGCAGAGTCAATGATTTACTGACGGCTGTTGAATGAATGAATTAACATCGCTGTCGTTTGATTTCGTGCAGCTTCTGACCACATCGACCTGCCTGCTGCTGTCCTGGACTCGCTGTTTCCATGGATTATTATAGACTAACACTCTACATGCAGGAGAATAATATAATCTATAGATATGATATATGTATGATAGAATACATTTGGACATGCTGGTCCTTGGTGACTCCGTTAGCAGAAATGCAACTAACTTTGAAAATGCATTGATGCTGCTTATATATGTGCATCTGTAAAAATAGACGATCCCCCCCCAACTGAACCGAATGCTGCTGGTGATTAGTAAAGAGAGAGTGGCCTCTCCTCCGTGTTACTGAAACCTTTTCAGTTGAAACCTCCGAATCAGGACTGTTAACCCGCATGGATTCACTCCCTCGTAGCCGGCGCTGCAACCTGGTCAACCTCCTTTAACCTGGTTCTTTTATCACACTACTAAAGCGGTTGTTATGTTTCTATTACTTTATTTGCCTGGTGCGTGCTTGGTCGTGTGTGTATACGTTTTCTCCGTCTGTATTTTGATTGTTTGACTGATTGCAGTAAACCAGACGGACGGACAGACATCCACCTTGCAGCTCTATTTCATGGTCGTGTTGAGAACAATCGCCGCTGTGGTAAGAAGAAGATTTGATCAGATTGCGGAACAATGAACAACAAACTAGAATTAGTCGTGATGCCCTGCCACTCTTAGACCTCAAACACACCTACAAACACACACTTACACACACCTACACAAACACACACACGCACGCGCTCAGTGTGAGCTTGGATGGCTGCTCTCCTCCTCCTGGGTCAACATACCTGTCTAGCAGGTAGAATGTGTGTGGAGCACGAAGCTTACTGGAAACGCCGTGGTTGGTGCCAACAGAAATACAGGAAAGGAAGGGAGGGGTGGCTTCGTTTACTGCGGTGATCTCACAGCATTGTCACAAGATAAACAGATAGAGAGGAGCATTATCGCCTTCCCAGTCATTTATTAAACACATCCATCCACTTTCGTTTCAAGCACCAAACGGTCATCTATTACATTCTACTGGGTACGGTTACATTAACACACAAAGTGCAGGCGGCAACACATGAACCGAACCAGCCCTGTTGACCCTTTGGACAGCAGTCGGCAGAGGTGTTGGTAGCTCGCTTATCGAGGGAACGTTTCCTGAAAACGAACGTAATCTAAATTATGATGTTTTGATAAGACGTACATCATAAATCACGGAGCAGAAGTAGAGCAAGAGTTTTATTCTATAACTTTACTCTGACACATACATTGGTATAACACCTGTGGCTGATGGGGCGAGAGGAGTCACGTAACTGAAGTGACACTCCAATATACAAGAAGGGATTTCAAATGTACTGACATACTGTTATGAATGGAGTCACATCACCTGGACCTTCATCGTGAGATTAAGGCCATGTCCACACGGAGACGGAACCAATCGTTTTCGTTTTCATTTCGTTTTCATTTCGTAATCGTCTCAAGAAATATGTGCGTCCAAACGAAACCACTGAAAACGCTGTAATGCTGCCACAAACTACACTAAAAACAGAGAAGAAGAATGGAGCATGCGGAAAACCCGTGCGATGAACAAACACACGAAGAAGACGAATGGCGGAAGATACAAACAAACAGACGAAGAATGACGGAAGATACCGCAGTGTATTGAAGAACATGTTGTAGCTGTTCTCCATGTCCATATGTTGTTGA
>CAAKHC010015807.1:21870-39586 GCA_901007825.1 Macroramphosus scolopax | reverse complement strand
GTTAAGCAAAAGAATTCCAGCACAGTTTTTTTTTTATCTGCCCCCGCTGAGTTCAGGCCGGCACACGGCGGTTAATTTGCTTGATGATTTGTGGTCACTTTTAAATTATTAATGGCACAGAGGAAAGCCCATTTGCGAAGATTAACGAGCTGCGCTTTAAAAGGTGACATGTGAGAGAAAGCCTCTGTAATTTCAAACACTAATGTCACAGGAAGTTGATGGGAGCTGCGGGGCCGTCGGAGCTGACCCCGAGAAAAAAGTTTCCTTTGTTTCAAAAGCAAATTCACTGTCTTCGCCCACTTTGGCAAGTAGCGGATCAGATGCCTTGCTGAAGGGGCCTTCGGCAGCACAGATACCAGCAATGGCAATGCTAAATGAATCCAAAAAGTAACTCTCTGCGATTATTTCAGCTTCTGTATTATGTATTATTATGGACTGATGACCTTTGTCTCCTATCGTCACAATATGCACTTTTATACTGTGGATAAAACCACTCCCTTTCCAAGTCACATTCGAAGGTGAGCTTTCCAGGTCAGGGTCAGCGGCTCCTTCTTCTTTTATGCTCAAATTGTTTGGGGATGAATCATTTTTAAAGGTTATCTATTTTTGATGCTGCCACGTCCGCCTCACCTGGCTCTGGCATCGTCCACTTCTCACACAGGAAGGCTTCACTGGCCTCGGAGGGCTCCCCGACGCCGACCACGTTGGCAGCGAACACACGGAATTGGTAGAAACACCCACTGGACAGGTTGGAAACCTATGAGATGGTAGGAAAAAGGTGTGTATACCAGTGAAGTAGAGAAGGTAAAACTTCTTCAATAGATTATAATTAAGCTCATATTCAGCCTCATATCAGCCTGCTGGCTGTCGTTCAAGAACACATGGATTTCTTGTCACATTAGATAAGGACTAATGTTCCCTGGTTGTACCGTAACACCTTTCCTGACTCAAGCAAGCATTTTACAAGGCATTACTGTAGCTCCGCTGCTGCTGCTGCTGCTGCTGCTTCCACAGCATTTTCACTGAGCCCCCACGACACTATGGCTTTGGGAAGAGAGGGGATTCAGTCTTATTGATCTGTTCATTGATCTTCCTATTCACAGCCACTTAGACTTTAAGGCCCTTATCGCCTCCGTGAACAGTTGTGAACTTCTGCCGCTGCTCCCCGCCTCTCTCCCGGAGACTAATTGACAGAACCAGAGGGAGCTTATTTCACAGTAATAGCAATTGCTATCTAAAATCCAATTTCCCCCCAACCAAACACCCCCTTCATTATCTACACATCCTTCTCTAACCACATTTAGATAGACAACCTTCTTATCGAACGATGTACAATCCACGCTTGAAATCTAAGGGCAAATATAACCGGGAGGACGGTTGTCGTCCACTAGATGGCGAACAAACAGCACTTGATTATTTCAGAAATCTTTATATCCTCAAGTGGGGAATCAGCCGTTGCTCGGGGTTCAAGGACCAAATAACAGCATAAATCATGTTGGAGGTAGATACAGAGGATTTGAGGTTGTTGTAGCTGCTCGTTTTGGCCAAAAGGGGGCGCTTCCTGCCTGGAGGGCACCTTCAAGCAGGAGTTCACCAAGCCTCAAGACTCACAATGTGTCAGGCCAAACTTGATATACAGTAGCAAAGCCATTTTCTTTCTAGTTGGCTTTGCTTCCCCCCCCCCAGCTTAACACAACTACACACATATACACGTTTGCACAATTGTTAAATTAAGCAGCACCTGTAATCTCACTGAGACAGGTTAGAGATTTAACTTTCCTGTGGGTATCCATGGACACTGCTTGTTGCCTAGTGACACAGTCAATGTGGAACAGGAGCTTTAGCCAATATTGTCATTATTTTGAGACGAGTGCTGACTGGAGAAATAAGTCAGATTACAATAATTTCATTAAAGGTAAGCCTTTATTTTTTGGGTTGTGGCTTAAAGAAATGTTTTTTTTTCGTGCTTTCTGCATGAATTTCTGCCAACCACGAGAGCGAGCGGCTGGTGTTGTTTTCAGCTTGTGAGGCCGTGTGCGAGTCATCAAGGAGAGAAATGTGGTACAGGAGACAACTACTGTGGCAGGAAGTACATCTTCTTTGAAGTCTGCTGTCGGTCTGTGGACAGATTCTGCAAGATGCAGTCAGGAAAATTTACAGGTTTTGTGGTTGAGGTGAAAAATGAAGGCTGAGTCAGAAAATAGCTGCGGTCTGACAAATGTGCTGCAACTGATCTCTAGTTAACTTGTTTTTTTTTTTTTTATTTGCTGTCGTCAAATTTTACACGTTTTCTTTTCTAACCCTGTGCAGGAAAAAAACACATAAATGTGTGTTTTTCTGCAGCTTCACTGACCTTAACCTGCCTCCCTTTAACCGGCTTGATGTTGACTTCACTCCACGTTTTCATGCCTTTCTCCCTCTGGTCCAGGTAGTATCCTCGCACGGGGTCTCCCCCATTACAAGCAGGGGTTCTCCAGCCCAACACCATCTCGGATCCAGTGCACAGCAGCAAGGCGATGGCAGAGGGAGCAGAAGGAACATCTGAAGCAGACAGAAAGTGTTTGGGTCAGGGACACCGATTATCATATATCCACTATTTTAGGGTGGCAGTGCACTTACGGATGGCTGATTTGACCTTGATGGGGAGGGACTCAGCTGAGTAGCTACTGTTTCCTGTTCGACTCACAGACTTCACCCTAAACACATACTCCTTCCGAGTCTGGAGGCCGTGGACAGTAAACCTGCGGAGGAGTGATGCAGTTGGAATAACACTTCACTTCACATCACACACATCATGTAATAATCCCCATTACCTGGTGCTGGTAACAGGTTTGTTGTTAACAGTCGTCCAGTCGTGCTTCCCACTCTCACTGTAGTACAGGTAGTATCCCAGGATGTCTTTGTTTTCTTTGGGCTCCTGCCACTGAAGCAGCACTGAGGAGTCGGTGTCACTGATGGCCATGACAGAGTGAGGAGGAGCCGGAGCGGCTGATGGAAATCAGATGAAAAGCCATCAGCTAAAACTTAAGCTGCACTGATCAAAGGAAAATTGACTGAATTCAGTCGGATTATCCTTCATACTCCTCCTCTCTCTCTCTCTCTGTACACATTCACACCACATTTATATTGGGTGTAGACTGGGAACGAAAGACGCAAAGTCAGTGCACCATCAAAAAAAGATCGTGAGGTTGTTATTTTAAGGTGAAAGAGCTACATTACATCAAGATTAAGGTTAACGTTGACAAAGAATGATGAGCAACAACAAACACACACGGTGAGATGATAGAACATGTTGCATTCCCACATTACGATCATCTACTGGGAAATGCTGAACCAGAAAGCGGCTCAATTAAAGGACCCTAACCTTTACAACAGGCTTGGTGATAAGTGGGTACAAGTACACAGCACACTATCTCACCTTGCCGCTTTCCCAAGGAGACGGGCTTGCTTTCCTCCGAGGGGTCGCTGACACCGTACTTGTTGACGGAGTACACTCTGAAGGAGTACTGCTCGCCCTTGACCAGATCGAATACTGGGAGCCTGGGAGAGTTTACCACCATGTCCAGACTGGCCATCTCCCAGCTGCTCTTCCCAGCCAGGGACTAAACAACATTAAAGCATAATTCAAAAGCCCGATCTACTTCGGAGACGTGCTCGTCACTCAGTATCCTTCAAATATATGCTGGAAGATTCAATCTGCACAGGAGTGAGAGACTCAGTCTAACAAGTACTCTTTGAAAACGTACAATAATTCACCCCAGTTTGTTGTCCGGAGTGAACCACTTCATGTACAGAATGAAGATAGGCAGACGGATGTGCAGCCTGTATTATAAATCGATTTTTAGAGTCGGGGAGGCAAAAACAGAGGAAATGGAGATTTTCAGAAAGGCGTTTGTAGTCAAAAAGACAAATGGAAACGCAGGTCGACTCCTCACATGTCAGTTGAATCATTCGGGCTACTGATGCTTTGCGGCATAAACCCTCCCTCATTCATGGCTTACATGTGCGTCTCTGTTCTCCCATTATTCCATCTTCTATCTTCCTAGTCTGACGAACAATAGACCCGGGACAGTCAAAGAGATGGGTGATTATAAAGAGCTTGCCCAAGGGCGAGAGGAATGTTTGAATGTTCCCTTCATTAAATAAGGGGAAAGTGAAGCAGCGGACTTTAGTGAATTCAGATGCCTTTGACACATTTGACAGTTTCATTACACCAGGAAGTTATAACAGTCCAATAAAAATCTATTTCCTGTGGAGGTTTTCTGATTATTGGAGCTACAAGCTGTTGGGTGTCTGGGTTGATATTGGAAGAGAGGCCAGTCCTCCGTATCACCACCTACAGTATTTAACTGCATTCACCAGAACATGGCGCACAAATCCTTCAAATCCCAAGTGTGTGTGTAGATTTCTCCTCCGTGTGCCGAAAAACATCTGGGGAACCGATGATGTAAGAACATGAATCCTCTGCTGAGTGGATGTGTAGGTGTTACGAATGTGGTGAAGCATGTGCAGGACGACTGACTGACCCGCTCCACGTAGTAGGTGAGCGGCTCCCTGCCTCTGGGATCAGGCTCGGTCCAGCTCAGCACGACGTAAGTGTCGCTCACCTCGCAGGCGTGGACGTTTGTGGGCGCGAAGGGAGATGTGACCTCACCTGTGGAGCAATGAGCAACATGGTGAGTGTTTTTGTCAGAACTTTTGCATCAGGAAATCTGATTTCTGCTATGTAAGGTGGATTTAAGCCAAATATACACTCACTTTACCTCCTTTCCTAATAGAGTAGAAAGTTCAAACCATACAGGGTTTTGTGTTGGACTGTCTCCCTGCAAGTCGAGTCTCTCTGTTTGCGCCTCAAGACTTATCTGCGCTGCAGAGTGGATCAGAGGGAACCTCCAGAGCAAAGAGATCGCACGGAAATGAGAACTGCATGCAGATGTGGGAGCGATCAGCAGTGAACACTGCAGTCTGTCAGTAAAACAGTGTTCGATGTTGCACTCTCCAGAAAAAGGACGATGATGTTCGGGTTAAATTTCAAGGTCGATTGCACCTGCGCACACCGATATCGATTGTGCGACCTTGACTATCCGCTTTCTTGAACAACTGAGCACACAACTCACATCGGTAAAGATGCACTTTTCTTAAAGAAGTCATCTAAAACTAACCTCCTACTCACCTACAGGAACACACACGTTGACATGACTCAGTATTCTGCAGCTTTCTTTCATTTGAGCTTTTTCCACACAGAGAACGTCAAGCAGCATTTCTGATTGTTCAGCAGCCTTTCAAAACGAAATGTGAAGTGCAAATTTGTTTCCAAATGTTATGTAGAATAACAGGGATTACTTGACAGGTTCGTCCCTTATACTCCTCAGCATTTGACAACTTGGAAGAAGCTGCACAACAAACATGCCGGCTCTCTGTCTTCCTCACAGCTGTATACCGACATTGAGGCGACCAGAGAAAAGTATTTCTTTCTTTATCCCCAAACAACATATGAACACAGAATATCTTTTTCTTTTCACCTCCTCAAACACAAATTCTTTATCTTTCTTTGTCGGTGAGTTGCATTGCGAAGGTCATCAGCCCTCTTCGCAGGCATTCACACTACCGAGCTCTATTATGTGCAATTTACCAGGACACTGCCGAGCACAGTTCTTTCTTTTCAGTTCTGTACATGGAACAAATACGACTCCTGCATCTTTTGTTAAGTATGAAATGAAGGTGCTTTCAACCAGAAGCCACAAACAAGCGACGGGCGTCCTGTGTGCCTGTGATGCACACGTAATGCTGCTGGAAAATGTTCCGATTGCATAATTGTGGGACAAACAATGACCGGAAAATACCATTCTCACCTTCCAGTTGATCTTTGGTTATGATGAGAGTCCGACCTCCGTCCAATTTGACCACTGAGAAAAGGAGGAGATAAAGGGAGAGAGAGAGATAGGTGGGGGGAGGGCAGGGGGAATAAAGGATGAGATATCAGGCTAATGAAGTTATACGAGACCATGACAACAGTATTAGTATCAATGTCAGAGGAGTGGCCAATGGTAAGAGAGCGGGTAAGAAAAAAGAGACCCAAGAGGTGAGAGCGAGCATCATGGGAGGACGGAGAGCGGGCCGGATTCAAGCCAACCTTCTCTCTGTCCTTCATCTGTGTTTAATGATGCACAGCATCTGACCAGAGCCCATCTGCCCTCCCTGACACACACACATACACACACACACTCCACGATCTAAGTCACATGTCATCATTCTATACATTTGTGTCTCTCCACGTTGATGTAGCAGGAGCGGCTGCAAGACCTGCAGGTGTTTGCATGTGTAACATGGCAACAGAGGCAGACGAGGTGAATTGACAGCGTGTTAGCGGAAACAAATTACTGCAGATGGGTGACCATTTAAAGACAACACTGAGCCAATAAGTGGAGAAACATGCACTTGCTTCCAGGGCACTTATGATATGAATAGGAATGTCTGTAAACTTCCAGCGACTTGGACAATCTGCTGCTTATCAGTGGTACATGGGTACTTTGGAATCCTGCTGTGTATAAGCAGATCCTCCTTGTTACCGGTGGTCCTGCTCTCTTCCAGGGGGTCTGCAGTGAGAATGGGCTCAGTAGCCTTAGAGGGGCGTCCTGCACCGGCGTGGTTGACACCGCGGACTCTGAACTGGTACGTGGCTCCTTCCTTCAGCCCGAACACGGGGTAGTGGCACGTTTTCTGAATATGCACGTTACAGCGCACCCACTCGCCCTGGCTGAGGTCACATCTGGGACAGAGAGAGAG
This sequence comes from Macroramphosus scolopax, assembly GCA_901007825.1. NCBI lineage: Eukaryota > Metazoa > Chordata > Actinopteri > Syngnathiformes > Centriscidae > Macroramphosus > Macroramphosus scolopax. Next base: position 32,800 of record CAAKHC010015807.1, on the reverse strand, counting down.
AGCGAGTGAGGGACGGAAAGAAGGAAGAGAATAGAAAGCGAGGGAAAAGAAATGCTAAATGTTTGAAGCACATTCAGCGGCGGTGCCACTGAATATCCTCCATTGGCTGCACAAGGTGGAGGGTTAATGTCACTGTTGTTGCCACATTTTCAGACATTGCTGTGGGATAATATTTGTCAACCACTGGGGCCCCTAATCGCCTGGGCAATTGCCTTGCCTGTTCACAAACTGTGCGCGGCCTGCAGAGTTTATCATTATAAAACCAATTGTAAACCAATTTACGCCTGCACAAGAAGCCTAAAGCAGTAAATACCCCAGCAAGACCTTTAATTGTGATCATAGACCATCATGTGAAAACAATGGGCTTCCAAAAGCCACTAAAACATTTTTAAGTAGAAAGTGACTATAGAAAACAACAACCTGTTGCAGGCTGTAAACAAACACAGACAAAGAGTGGAGTTCACGAACCGTAAGGGTGTTGCTAGGGAACTGGGAGGTCCTTTTTGGCTTTCCTTTCACATAACTAATAATATTCAGGAGTTATATCCTCTACACTGGATTAAAGAAAGTATTCAAGGTATCAAAGGCAAGACGTGCAGCGATACAAACAAACGCAGGTCTTGACCCCGCTCATAATACATGTACAGAAACCCAACTGTTCATCCATCAGCAAGCCCTTAGCAACACACACACACACACACGTAGAGGATGAACCTGATTGATTGGTGTCAGTGATACGTGCAGCACCTGTTCTCCTCTGGGAGTCTTTGACTCTGCTGCTAACATGTTGTTGAGGGCTGATAATTACCATGTGTACTATTCATCTCCTACAAACTCGGCCAAATGGAAATGATGACGCTGCTGGACGCCACCGCCGTTGTCTTTATCCGTCACAATTCAATTTCCTGATGCGCAGCACGCAGAGCAGGCAGGGAACCACTTTAACTACATTTTAATTACAATCTAAAATAAACATTTCATAGAGATTAAATCAATATATCTAATCTCTTTGATGTATATTTCTTTGTGTGCATCGTCCCACATGCAACAAAGACTAGAGCCACACTAAGATAATGAGAAGCTAATAAAATAGGATGTATGACTCCGTGCATATGTTTTATTCTCACCTCTCCACATAATAACCATCAACAGGCGAGGCTCCGTCTGCACTGGGCGGTTGCCAGGTCAGGAAGACGTAGTTCTTGTTGATGTCACATACCTGGACCGACAGAGGAGAGGCAGGACCTCCGACCACTGCAGCGGATGCATCTGAGGACAAGAGACAGTCGGTTGGGGGAGTGAACTGAATGATACTTTGGATGGAAGCTAAGAAAAATGAGGGCTTAGAAAGATACGAGTTGTAAAACTGAGGGAAACTGAGTGTGAGCAAAGGGACAGAATTTATGAGGAAAATGGCAGGGAAGAGCAGACAGGGTTGGGAAGGAGTCGCCGTGGAAGTACTTAAAGTAATCCATCTTGTGTAATACGTACTAGCATCGAGACAGCATTTGGGCCATTGAGTGTGGCTGAGAAAAGAGGAAGCACTGGAAGTAACATGTCACTGCACGTTATGTTCCAAAACATATATCATATGCACACAGCCTGTGGATTTGATGAGACAGAGGGAGTCTAAAAAAGAAATGAGGAAATTATGCTAAGCCGATTGAAGTGATGGGATCTGACATGCTCCAAAACCTTGTCTCCAGGCGAGGAATAGATGGTTTTCCTTTTCAAGAAAAACGACTCACCAGCCCTCGTCTGTTTTCCTGTTATAAATTAGCATTTCCTCGCTTGTTTCTGCTCTCCCATTTGTAATGCAAATATGACTGCTGAATGAAGGAGAGAACCAACATGCGGTGAAAGTTTGCTGATTCACTAATTAGCACCTCTAGCTCTTGTAAAAAAAAGGGAGGCAGACCCGAGCCAAGGCACATTTCAAATGTTTGATGAGTCAAGAGTTTTGACTTGCTGCTGTCGCCAAGTGCTTGCTCATGGGTGAATGTTGGGTCTCTGCAAATAATAATGTAAATAGTATGGGCTTTCATATCTTCTGTTATGACTCGCCGCTATTGGAATAAAATTGACTCTTTATTTGCATGGGGCAAACATTGCTTGAGGAGAAAGAAAGAAAGAAAAAAAAAGTAGACTGAGAGAAATATATACTTTCAATGAACAAAGTTAACAAGCCCTCTGCTGTAGAGCCGTTTGATTGATGGTGCAATTTCCCCCCCATTTGAATCAGGGCAGTTTGCTGGCAGGAAATGAAAGCGAAGCCAGAAATTTGTGAATATGAACGACCGATTTCGTCCTCAAAACTCTGTTATTTTTGTACGCGCGGGTCTGTAGATCAATCCGAAGCATTTGTCATGTTTTCAAGCCCTCATTTGAGAATGAAAGCGATCATGTAGAAGGCCGTCTGATGGGCTCGTCAGAGAAACCTTTTAGTGTGTGCCGATATACTGATGTGATTTGACAGCTAATTACGAGCAATAGTCCAGCAGCAGGACCGTATACAGTATAACCTCCACATCTGGACACCTTAGATGACTGCAAAGTGCAGACAAGGCAGAATTCCAGCCAAGTACTACTTACTGTCTTAATACTTATAGTTATATCGGTCTTTTCCACCCAAATACTGAAACATAAAGCAGCATTTGGGTGGAATAAAAATATAAAACTTCTGATATCGACTGGTCTGCAAGAGACAAGTGATATTGATGGACTCAGGGGTGTTGCAAGACTATCTTTAACCGAGGCTGAGGGCATTGTTGTTCCGAGGACACTGAGTACTGTCAATGCCGAACTTCATACGGCTTGAATAGGAAAGAGACGTCGCCAGAGCAGAACAAGGCATCTTGCAGGCTTTCATTATCACCACTTGCTTTCATAGATTATCTGTCATTTTCTTGGTATGACAGTCTCCAGCTGTCCCACACTGAGAGTTGGTATTCACAGATTGGTCCATATTAAAGAAAATCCATAACTTTGACAAAGGTCTGAACAAAAGGTCAACTTCCAAGCTTTCAGTCATCTCCCAGTCAGTGAATGGAGTCTGCTGCGTTGTCATGGAAAAGGTGAGATTCTAATCATTGAACTCGACCTAAGTTTTGAAGTTTACTTCATAAATGTCTTATATGTATGTGGAGGAGTTTGAATCTACTTTCTCAGTTCAAGGGGAATTTCCATACCAACGTCAAATCATAAGATACATGAAGGAAGTACATTTCAAAATAAAACAGGAAGTAATTAGCAAAGACTTGAGTGTCCATAAGTAAGAAAACTTACATTCCTAATGCAGCTGTGACACATCAAGCTGTGGTTTCAACTACGATGATGATTTTTTTATACTAAAACAAACTTTTGCGCTGGTCGTCACCTTTGACGTAGACGAAGGCGCTGGATTCCTTGACTCCATCCCAGGTCTTCAGCTTCGCTGTATACATGCCTTCATGCTCCTTGTGAGCGGCCCTTAACGTGATGGAGGCTGTGCTGTCCACAGTCTCAATGTCCACAGCGCTAGACTGATGCAGCTGGACGCCTAGAATAGGAGCAATAAAGATATATAAATTGTTCAAATTTAGACGCGTATCCTTAGTTTTGACAGCACTTACCATCTCTGAACCAGCTGACCTCCTGCTGGAAGGGCTGCAGAGCAGATGTGAAGGTACACTGCAGGGTGAGGCTGTCACCTTCCTTCACCCATTTTGGACTGAGGGTGGAGACGAACTGGGCTTCCTGCTCCAGCCGCCAGGCTAGGAGAGAGGAGGATGGAACCGTCGTGAACCAGGAGGATGGGTAGGAAAGATAAACCCGAACCAATGAGTAAAGTCGTATCTCATAAATACAGGCTCACTTCTAATGTGGTGCTGGGCAAAGATAAAATCGTACGTCCATAAAAAAAGCCCAGTGCCTATAAAAATACTCCAGACAGTAATAATTGTTGGTGGATTTTGCTACAAAGGAAAGAAGCATGGCAGATAAGATGAGAGGAGTGAGGAGGAAGATAATAAGCAGGAGGTAATTGGCAAAATCAAAAACTGCTTCTAATCGCAGAGCAATTAATAAATAAATAAAATAGAAACTTAGAAAAGAGCAGAATCTGCATCCAGATTCCTATCAGCATGATTGTCACGTTATTTCGCCATGTTGATTTTTTCATCACAGCCCCGCTGCACGTTTATAAATCAATTTCCCATTTTATGCAAGCGGGTAGAAACAATTTCTTTCTTAAAGAATAATTCCCGGTTCCTTGTTTTCCCATGGGTTGTTTGTTTGGGTTGCCTTGTCATATTATATTGCATCCGTTCTCTGAAGCAACGTTCTCGGATTCCATTCCAGATTTCTGTCTCGATTAATCAATTCGATGCAAAACCGTGGGCATAACAGGGCTCAGGTTAAATAATACCACAGATATCCTTTAAGGAGCTGAAAGAAACCTGCCTCTTCACACTGGAAAAGGTTTAATTGACAACATTTTGCTGTCTCCCAGGGAGCACAGAGGCAAAGGGCAGCAGGAGGAGAGGCGTTCCCTGGTGGAGATAACCCCCACAAGAAAAAACAAAGATGTGACAATGTTTGTAAAGTGAACAATTCCTGACGAGTAAGTCCTTCGGCTACCGCGTCTGTCACCTGTCAAAGCAGCGGAGCGGTACAATCTAAGAGCGACAGACGTGTGTGCTCGTCAAATCCCATTCCCAGGGTTGAATCTGAGAGACCGTGACATGTTTTTTCATGATGGCCTTGTTCTCCTTAGAAGTCGAAAGCTATCACAGGAATGTGTGTCGCTTCATTAAAAAAAAAACACACACACACACACCGCTGTTATCTCTGTTTCCCATCATTCAAAGGTTCAACGGCTGCTTCCCTCGTCACGATGATGAGGACGATAAATCCACCACAGTTTTGCTTTTGTTTATTGAGGGATATTGTTTTCGGAAAATATGATCGGCTCCGTATGAGATAACAAAGATACGGTTACAAACCCTGACAGCAGACATTTCCCCAGCAAGCAGGTCCTGATGCCAATACATGCTGATAAAGCTCTTTAAGTGTTTGCCCATTAATTATCGGTTGTTACGGGAGCTTCTAGAAATGACTCGTCCATCCATCAACGGTCATTATTCACGTCGCAACAAGTGACAAGGTGAAAGTAAACATGGACTTTGCGAGGCGAGTGCAGGCTGAGCGTCAGGTAGTCGAGGGCAAAAAGTGCCAACGCCGTGTGAAGCTTCGCAGCTTGAGGCAAAACAGAACACTCTCCCTGCTGGGCCTGCAATGAAACATACATAGTGTTGCTCAATTGGAAGTTCTTCTATCTGAATAGAAAATACCCCACAAACAGTTTAGACCTGCAAATCCATGGATGCCCACACAGGAAGACAAACTGCCAGGAGAAACAACGCACTGCTGGCTTCATCCACCCATATCTTTCCTGATGTGGCTGCCGCATGCACAGCACAGGCGGCGGCACAGCGTGTGGGAAGCGAGGAACTTCAAAGGGTGGAAGAGAAAATGAAAGGGGACACATTTCATTACACCCTGGCGTGGAGCTTACCGGGGGTCTGTGAGTGCTCTGAACCTGCCAAGGCTCCTTGATAGGCTGAATCGCAGAGTGGCACAGCAGCAGAGCGGGACCGATCGGAGAGAAGGAAGAGATGGAGACAGAAACAAAGGCAAATATCGTGAAGCTGAGAAGAAAGAAATGGAGAGATCAGCAGACGATCACAAGCCAGGCGATGTGAAATGTGTGCAAGTCACATATACTATTCCCTTTAACCTATTTTTAACTACTGAAATGTAGACAGGCAAGGATAGAAGTGTCTCATTAAAACCATGGCCATCTAATCTATATAAAACACCACGCCAGGCACCAGGTCTTTGCAATAAAGAGCCGCTCATTTAAACGTTGGGAGAATAAAAAGATTGCAACATTAGCAAATGTCTCTGCAATAGAGCACAAGGCCATGATAGATGTTTGGCTTTCAGTCGCCACCACCTCCACTGTTTTCAATTCAATTCATGCTGTAATGAGATCTGTTATTATGTAATGGGGATAGACAACGACAGAGCAATCATTCCCTCCGGGTCTTCTCACAAAAGAAAATAAATTTGACTTGAGCAAGATTGGAGCATTAGAGGACGGATGAGTGTGTGTCAACACCCCGGGGGCATCTGTAACCTTTCAAAATAAAATGAAAATTAGAAATGTTTATTTTATAGTCTGCCTGATTAGATTTATTAAACCAATACCGATCTCATTATATGATTGAAAATATGATTAAGGTACAACAGGAGAAATTAACTTCACAAGTAGTTTGTTTTGGAAGACCGCAGAGGGACTTTTACTTTCTCTCCCTACACTGTTATTTAACTATTTGCTCTGTGAGATTTGTTGTATTAAAATAAAAGAGATTAGATTACCTGTTTAAAATCGGATTGTTTTGAAAACAGAATAAACCTGTTAATTAGTGAATTAGCGTTACATCTCCGTCACATACACATCACGTCATGCTAACGATTAGCAGCTAACGGTTAGCTAAGACACTGGAGTGATAATCAAATTACTGTTACCAACATGTACAAAATAAACTGTGAGGCTCAGCGTGAGCGCCAGTAAACAAGACAATAACAGAAATAAGTCACACTTTATATTGTGCATGTGGAGAATTGTAATCCATGTTTGTATTATTCATGATTGTGTTTTTTTTCTCCAGCACGTTGGAGACGATACAAAACGGAAACTACTCACAGTTCACCACCAGCGATCCAAAAGTCATAGCTTCACCCAGGGGACTCTTGGCTACGACTTTATATTCACCAGCATCACTGGATGAGCACCTAGGTAGCAAATAGGGTGATGAAGATGGAGCTCAAATAAAAATAAATCCATTACACTTCAATTTAGATTGTATCCTCCCTTTATGAATAGAAAGGTTGTGCTATTCATAAATGTCCTACATGTCATATTCTACTCTCTAATTTGGGATTCGCCCCAGTGACCTACCTTCTGATCTCCAGGGAATTAAGACCAATTGTTTGTTGAAAAGTGTAATTCCATTGTTTCTCGGACATTCTCAGTGGCACACCGTCTTTGTACCTGAGGTGGAAAGTTAAGGTTGCACGTGAGTTTGACTTAAGTCTTGTGAATATCAAAGAGGAACGGATTGCTCAACAGGCTGCACTTGGGTGTTCAGGCTCCTGCCCACTGATTACCCATGCACGTCTTCCACTAATCAAATGTTAGTTTGGCTGAATACATAACAGCAAGAGGGAGCTTTTGATCTTTCATTCTTTCTCTTGCTGGGCGTAGCTGAGGGCTGCTTCTTGCTGCTCATGGGGCTCAGTGGGATCCCATATGTGATGGAGAAACCCACGAGCCGCAGGTTGTCTGGAGCTGAGCTTAGGTTCATGAATACTGAGCACAAACAGTCTTTTCATCAGCGAGTCTCTCAGCAGCTGAAGAATCAAGGTCAACACTTGCCTGAATTAACGCAGGTAATTTCATATTAATAAAGCGGGCAGTATTCATCTCAGGGTTTAGAACTGCAAGGGACTAACGGACTTCTGGTCTGAGTGTATACATTCTGCCCTTTGCATGGAAGGGAAACCCTAACCAACGTACCTCTCACACTTCGCGCTTCGTATGACACAATCTATGGAGCTTCCCTATATTAAGGACGAGTCATGAATTAATGATATGACATAGCAGAGGTGGGAACAAGTCCGAAGTTAGTGAAATATTGTCAGTTGACAGTTTTCCATAGACCAGGGTGAAGTCTGGTTTCTTGCTTTGTGTTATATTTCGAAAACCCAAAAGGTATTTAATTTGTGGTGCCATAATAACAGCAGGATGACAATTATCACGATCAGGAAGCTGGAACAAGGGAACAGTTGGTGTATTGGTTTTATGCTTGATTAGTTATCCATACCTCCCTCCCTCCCTCCCTCCTTCCCTCCTGTTGTTTAATATTCAGTCATTAAAATTGTTGTTCAGAAATTTCAGCTTTAATTCAATTTTAACATCAAATCATCATAAGTGATTGAGACTGAATGGAAATGACACCAGTCTGCATTGTGTCCTGTGGAGGAGAATTTAATTGAAGCTGTTAAAACGAAATACGAGCAGGCCATTGGAGGCTGGAAGAAAAGACTGAGGCAGAGGTCTTACCATGTGACCTCTGGGGGGGGGCAGCCCTGGACAATGCAGGAGAGTCGGACCGTCATGCCCTCCCAGACGGTGTGAGCCCTCAGAGGGATCGTAAAGTCCGGGGCCTTCTGACTCAGACGCTCCAGGTACTTCATGTGAGCAGATGCCTTCTTTTCTGCCTGAAGCGTAAATAGATCCAAATAAGGCCCATTACTTTGAACTGAGCAGATGAGATAGCTGATAAATACGCATGAGGCTTAGGGCCACTGGGAAAATATATATTTTTTTTTATCAGAAGTCTGAGATTAAAATCAAAATTCTGATTTTGTGTCAGAATTCAGAGACAAAAAGTCAGATTTTAAAAGTAATTTTTACAATGGCCCCAATCCTCTTTTGTTCATCAGCAACACACCTATTTGACCTTTTTTTGAACAAATCCTGAAGATGGAAATTTAAAAACTAAGTTATTTCCTCACTTTATCAATATAAAATTGTAATTTTTAATTCCAATATAAGCTGTAGTTTTGAAATTGCTGAATAGGGTGGACATTTCCCATTAAGCAGTAGCCAGCTCACGTAGAATAATAATAACAAACCATTAAATCAGACAGAACAAAAGCAAGTTAAACTGACACTCTGGTAGTTTTTCATTCCAACAGATGCGTCTCTCCTCTCAGGTCGTCTTTGCAACTGAAAGTCAGACTAGAAGCTCTTCCACTTTAATGTTGCACAGTTTAAAACACCTGAACACAATTGCAAATATAAGTACAGGTTATATTCATAGAGCTGGTCATATGTGAGAGTCCACCTGTTTGCGAAGGGCCAACCGGTCCGCTCGAGTGCGGAGCACCTGCCGGTTCTCGATCACGACCATCTCCATCTTCTCGAGCTCATTTCCAAACAGCGTCCACTTGTCTCTGTGATACTCTTCATCAGCAGCGACAGTTTCCTGCAGGATTTCCCTGGTCGAGCAAAACACAAAGTCTCTCAATAATTATTTGTGGAATTATATTTACTGGATGATCCCTTACCTGCAGTACAGATGCACATCCAGCTGATGAACAGAGCAGTAGAAGAAATCCAAGCTTCTTATCTGTTTAATATACCTGCAGACACTGATGCCTCGCAGGTATATTAAGACAGAGTATTGAGCTTTTTTAGAAACTTTTGAGTAAACTCTCTAAATTACACTGATCCCCATCAGAGGAGATGCAAAGTCTAGAGAGCAACTCAGAGGTTTGAATGTGGTTCGCAATAAAAGTAGTCGACTTTTGAAAGAAATAAAACGGGTATTTTTCCTTTTTTTTTTTGCAACCTAAATGTTTCTTTCTGTCCCGGTCCATTTACAGACCGATGCTACTTTCATGATATTTGACAGTTTGTCATTTGAACCACTCAGAGATGAGCTCCAAGGTTCGCTGCTCCACTCATGCTTATGTGTCATTTCGCATTTCTCACACGAGTTCAAAGATTTTGAAAGGTTGGTCGTCTGCGAGTGCAGCATGGAGCCTCGCTGTCGCCGCTGATTCACATCACTCTGGCACTCTGAAATCTCCCAACACGATGATGTGTTGCTCTCCAGGAATCCTTCAGGTGGGGGACAGTTCAAAGCTGAGCAACAGCCTTGACTTCCCCTTGTTCACGCTGGTTGTCATGGAGATGCCTGACGGTTGTGAGTCTGCACTTTGTCCCGGCAGAATTGTGGCACCGCTAAGGTTCAACCGCTGCTGTTGATTCGTGCCCACGTTATCTCTTCCAGCTCTGCTGAAGTGCTCTGAGTTCTTCGCAAAAGCTGTTCAAGACAACAAGATGTCCCTGACAGATGTCAACAAAGACTGCTCAAAGTCTGTAAGAACTACAAGCTATGAGGAGATGACGTAAGGGAACAAGAAGCGATCTTCGCAAACTCTGGAATAAAATAATACAAATATTACAATAAATCCAATAAATACACGTGATTATTGCTGTGAATATTGAACATCGGCTTTGCACATTTTCTTGCGTAAATACAGTATATGTAGTCAATAGCGATTCTAGAATTTGTTGTGGCCCTCAGCGAAAATTCGCATGGGGCCCCGTCGATGGTTATGACACCACCCACAAATGTACAAAATCAAAACATCCTTATTTTATGACTTAGCAGAAACTTGTCACAGACTTTAGGCAATCACTCAAGCTTGACCCAAACGACATGGGGGCCCCTGTAGGGAGGATTCCAACTGAGATGCCATTCAAAGTCGTCCATTGATTTTTAAAGCAGAGGGTGCTGCTGTCACTTTGGGTGCCACATTTTGAGACATTGCAGTGTAGTAACCCCTCCGGGGGTTCCTGCAGCCTGCGGCCCCGAGCAATTACCTCCCGTGTACACGCTGCGCCTCTGTCATCCATATGCAGGGAATATACACACTCAAACAAGTGCAACTGGATTTTTGCCAGCCTTTTAAATACAGGGTGGTAGTGTAGCTCCTCTTCCTCATCGCCGACGGGGCGTGTGTACCCTGAGCTATCTTTTGATTGACAGTCCCCAGGGCTTCGCTATTTGAACACGTAATTCTCACACGCTTTGCCGCAAACAAACGAAGAGACGGATTCTGACATATTCACAAACACCTCACTGAGCTCTGACGGCCACTGGAGCGCGAGTGGCGACGCAAATACTTGGGATAAGTCAGCGAAATGCACAAACAGTATGAATACATATGCAAATTAAAACATGAACACATACTCAGAGATACAGGTGCCTCGTGACGGGGGGGGGGGGGGGGGGGGGGGTTTTGGGGGGTT
>CAAKHC010015807.1:0-12623 GCA_901007825.1 Macroramphosus scolopax | reverse complement strand
CAAGCTGGATGTTATTCAGAGCGGATGAGTCGCCAGATGATTGACCACTTTACCCTGAAGACACTTCAGCGTTGGAAAGAGGCACAGATCAAGTAACGTTTTATATCCAGAAAGCGATCTTACAGTTAAATTTCCAGCACTCAGCTCATTCGAGGTGGCAAAAATAATTACGATTCCATATCGTGGAATTTTAAACACGTCTCAATCCTCCTCCTCAGGAAGTTATCACGGAGCTCAAAGGGTGTGTAAAGCGTATTCAACATGTCGACTGGCACCGTTTAGCCACCTGATATATTAGAGTTGTCCAAAGGGGAATCACTTTTCTGATACCTCAAAGTGTCTCGGGACCAGCCAGGAAAGTGCACGTTAACGTGGAGCCGGCGGCTGTTGATAACATAATGTGTCTGAATCAATATCTGCCACAATTACACTCTGGGTTGAAAAGAACTCTGCATTCAATTTAAGTCAGCTTCCTGACATCCATTAGCGAAGGAGGAGAAAACACCGACCCATGAGTGGATTTCCATCCAAAGTGTCATTGATGCACTTTGGATCGGAAAGTGAACTTCAAGAGTCATTCAGTGTCGAAACATGCAGCTGTTGAAAACTTTCTGTTATTTTACTAAATGAATCAGTTCAGGTTGTGTCGTCATAATGTAGTTCTGTTATGTTTGAGGTAATGAATACCTCAGGTGTACTACAAGGCCCATCTGTCTTTGGACTCCGGCGCGGTCGGAGAGGAGGCGTATTTCACTCACATGTTAAACGAATCACCTCTTTGTTTGCCACTAATGATTCATCAGCTGGGCTGGTGCTCGCGGCCCGCCCGTCGTTAATCATGCGGCTGGTCCGGGGAAGCGGTGTGCACCTGAGTTATAGCCTCATCCACCGCCTCCCGATAGCAGCCACCTGTGTTAACATCATAAACAAGCCTAACGTGTTATTTCTTCTCATCTCCTGCAATTACACAGCGAAAAAAAGCGGCGGCGAGTAAGCTGACAGGCTAATAGGCTGGTGTACCGGCAAGTTCCCCTGCTGATTTCTTTCTTGCGGCACAAGGGGAGAAGTTTGTTTGTGCGCTGTTAATAGAAGGCCGACCTGTGGCAAATTAACATTGACCAGTCTCCATGGGTCGGCCTGGATTCAGAGCCCCTGGAGTGAGAGGAGGGAAAAACAAAGCCTTTTTTTGCTGGACTTCTTTTGAGAGACGGGAAACAAATGAAAGGAAAAGGCAAAGTCTCTGTAACTCTAATGGAGGGATTGAACAGTCCCTGAATATAGTCACTCGTTTGGTGTGTTGATGGCGGTGCAAAGCTCTGACTAACTGTGGGTTAGAAGTCTAATGCTCGTCTATCAGACATACATGCTCTGCATCAATATACAGTCATCAGCTTTGCATTTGGAGGCAGTAAAGCTGGATGTCTTCAATCTGGATGAATAAAGGAAGTGACACTCACGCTTTTCTTAATAGAAACAGGCGAAGTCCTCTGGATCTCTGGAGACTGGATACACCCCACTTCCTTTCCTGTCTGCCTGTCTGTCTGTTTCCTTGAAGATGTCGGTCAGCCTGGCTGTCTCACCTCTCTGTGTTACCTCCGTCTCTCCGGTCTGTCGGCGTTGTTCACGCTTCTCTCTATGCCGGTCCTGATGAAGCGATGAGGGTGACCCTGAACACAAAGTCTCCTTCAGTGCCAAGAATGTGGGCAACACAATGCCCTCTCATTCTTAAGGCGGTAAATATAGACCAATGACACCTCCCCAGTACACACACACACACAAACACACACATGGGTGATGAATCTTAAACAACTCTCAGTCATAAATGGACACTGGCGCATGCAAAGACACAGATCGGCCGAATTGATTTAGATACAAGCAGCGGAGAGACGACACAACGGCTCCCTGTACGATAAGAGAAGCGAGTCAGAAGGACCCGAGCAGCTGAGAGGAACAGCTGGAACGGCCTCAGGAGGACCACTGACTGCCGTGCTACTGCAAATGTCTGCTCAATAACTGTCACTGAAAGAAATATATCTTTACGTCCCAGCACGGTCCCACCTGGGCAGGAGGAGGGAAGATTGAGGGCCGGGAAGACGAAAAGTTGAAGGACAGAGGAGGCAGTGAGGAGAGAGGGAAGAGAAAAGGAGAAAGAGAAAGAAAGCAAATGAACGGGTCTGGTCACATTGTACGATGTCGTCTGAGACTGATACCATCTGGTTCCCTCTTATCAAAAACCTGAGCTTGGACTCTTTATTTGAAAATCATTTGAGACACGGCACCAGATTCTTCTGTTCTCCACCATCCGTTCCATTGCTTCTATACAGTCTATGTGTCACCCTCCTGATGCTGATAATAGCTGATAATAGCTGATAATAGCTGATAATGAACAAATTCGAAAACAGATCATGAGCAGAGAGACGAACGGCAGATGTATCAGACTCGTGAAGGCTCTTTGTTTACGTTAGACTTTTCCAGGATGTTAACTGCTTCACCTCACTCACCACTCACTCACACTCTGACGCCGGTCCTCCCTCCCCGTCTCCGACGGTTGGTTCCCGTCTGGACGGGGGGGGGTTAAGCCATCCACCGCCCGAACCTGTCTCCTGAGTGTCATCATCTGATCTGTTAAATGATGTTTGCGTGTCCCTTGAGCGCCTCAGCTACTTGTAGGAGGGACGAAGCAACCTCGAGGTTTGTGTTTACAAATGGATTTAATATATTTATGATGTACTTTCATGGCTGTTTGACGTTAATGCATCCAACTGATGAGAAGTGAAGCCCTGAAGTGTCCATCACTTGTACATACGGCTGTCGTTTTGACGCTCAGGCATCGTAGACTACTTGGTGATCTCTTGATACTTCATTTAATGTTGAAAAAAATCCTTTGCAGCCACAAAGCTGACTTATGATACTGAGCGAAACGTCTCAATCACCATTTGTTGGATCGCCATTCAAATCGGTCTTATTATTATCTGTGTCGCCATGGTGACACGGTTTGAAGTTGTGACTGACAGGGACTAAAAGGAAACAGAGGCTGTGAGGAGAGAAGGCATCATTCACAAGCCTCATCAGCGTATGAAAGGTTAGAGATTATTTTTAAAGCTTTTAGTGGTCACACCTGCCTTCTGGAATATCAGCACACAATACAAGCTGGTCATGCCAGACCTTCTCCTCTCATCATACGTCGACAGTGACTGGCGGACTAAGAATAACCAGGGACAAAGCAGCTGAGGGCCACCTCTCCTCTTTGAGAGCCTGTTCGGCTCCGGGTCCACAGGGATCATCTCATGTCAGCGGAGTCTTTAATTTCTTATGGTGTTTTCCCCTGAAAGAGTTGATGCGTGAATGATTCCAACAATCTTACAAGGACGTTACTGAAGTCACTTCATACTAAAAATCCATACAGTGCAGCTTCCTTTAACTAAATTCAGTTTATTTAGATGACTTGTGCGTTTCCTCCGAACACCTGAAGCACAAAACCCGTAAAGACTTTGTTCACGTGCGATGTGAAACATGTCTGGGAAGCCAACGAGGGATAAATATTTGCTGCACACTCAAAACGACTTATCGTGTTTCTTATCAATCATTCATTCTTATTCAAAATTCATGCTTTGCTCTGCGTTCATGCATTATGAATAAAAAGGCAGAGTCAGTCTGACTGTGTGGCAAACGCTTATTCCTCATCGTCTTTAATCTTCACCTCACAGACGGGGAGGACATCCCACCGTCGGTGAGAGAACCGTCTGTGACGTCTCGGCTGCGTCTGCCTGACTCGGATCAGAGAGGACCTTGAGAGTTTGGACGTGTTTGTGAGTTCATTAAAATGGATTCATCCATTGAGGAGCTGCAGTCTTCTCAAAGAGACTTTCTTCATATAACTTTATCATCTTCAACTGCTGACATCTGAGGGTTGAAAGCCGAGGTCGCTGCTCGTGTTGTCGGTCGTGTGTGCGTGTTGGGGAAGGTAAGAGGATGTCGTGATACAGAAGATGTCACCCTGTCTTCTCGTCAGCGTGCAGCCCCGTTTTTTACGGAAAATCTGGCGCCTGCATCACGAAGCAAGTTCAACATACCCGACGTAGCCGATGTGTGTTGGCTTGACAAAGAACCAACATCCGCGATGGCAGATAAGAGGTGTCATGACGATGGTTATCACCTCCTTAAGTCTACCCAGGTTTCCTTAATCCAGTTATGAGTGTGTTCACAGGTTAAAGCAAACATGGAGACAACAAACCAGGAAATTAAATCCATAATACAGACCACAAGCAATATAGACTCTGCAGCAGAAATCAGGAAGGAGAGGAAACAAACGATGACTGTGTGTTTGTGTAGGTTAAGAGGCTTAAACTGCTGCATCATTAAGGCATGAGGAGATTAGACTGTAATCATAATTGTGTTGGGTGGCTTAGTTGTAATCTGAAGGCGAGTAAGTCAATACGAGCGTCATTCCGTCAGCGGTGTTAAAAGTTATGGGAGCAAGTGAATCAATATAAAACATAATTCAAACTGGTGGTTGGGCTTTTTTTTTTTTGTGAATCTTATAGTCGACAAGTAGAAACAACAAATTCAGGACTGTGAGGTGACCTTATCTGGATCTTAACCTGCTCTGGTGCAGGCTCGGTCCAGTTACCATGGTGATATGACCCCCTGAAAAGGGAAGATGCCTCGCTCGGTCGAGTTTCAGAGCCTCCTGATACATAATGAATAGGACTCGGTGACCTTAGATCCATTTGTCATCTCCCATTCATGCTGTGCGTCAGAGTTTCACTCCTTTAAGGTTTGAATCATCATCTCGGGGACCGGTGATTGGACCCAATCCAGACGTTAATGGACACCAAAGACTCCTGGATGATCCATTATTTCATTGGCATCCTTGACAGCTGTTTTCTAATCAAGGACCCATTAAGAGCTCATTAGAATACAGGATACGGAAGCGAGGGGGGGGGGGGTGCATCCGATTAAATCCTTCATCAAGTGATTCTGTCTGGTCTGGGAGGTGGGAGGTGTCTTCTCAATAGGAGTGTTTGTGACACTTGTGTGGAAAAAGTACAATGAAGTTTGTCTTGTTCCTAAACTCCACCAGGGTTGTCATCATTTCCAGCTGTGTAGGAGACAGCGAACCACTTTACTGCAGTATCATTGCACGTCTGGTATGACAGACAGATAAATAAAGCTACAATAAGCTTTTATGAGACTGTATCCAGTTTCACGCAGACGCAGCCACCCTGGAAAAAAAAGCTGCTTTTGCTTTGCTGGATTTTATGGCGGCAAACCGGAATAAGAAGCGTGACATGTCTCACAGCGGCGTCAGGGTGTCGTGCGGCGCCGTCCCACCGGCTCATCACTCTGGAACTGTGACAGCCTCCGCTGGTGGGGAAACATCAACTCCCTGTCATTGTATCTTGTGTGTTTTATACAGAACTTTCTTTGCCTTGTATTCACTGATCCTGACCTGCAGGAACAGAGTGTTGTTGACAGCACCATTACTCTGCTGCCAACATACTTAACCTAACAGCAACCAATCGGAAACCAGTCCCATAGTTATTTTAAAAGTCATGCAAACATTCCCCCTGTTTTAGCTTCCCTGCACCGGCACCCACTTATTCCATTGTTGCACCCCCTCCAGACACCGAAGGTTCCCTAAACCAGCACTCTTAGCAGTTTCAAAGTCTCCTTCCTCATGAAAACAAAACTTCATCAACTAGCTTCATCTCACTGTAGAACGGGTTTTATTGCTATTTGTTTGGCTTGTTATGTCATATGTTGTTCTTCGGATGTTAGATCCGGGATGTAAAACTTTGTGTTTGATAAGTTCGCACTTCTGCATTTCAGGTCGACTTTTCCAGCAGCCTGATTCGCTCTCATTATTCCCAATGACGTAAGTGGCCAAGACCCCGCCGGTGTGTCGATATCGTGATCCTGCGGTGGTGATTGAAATCCTATTTGTGCAGAAGCATCGGGCTCGTCCAAACCACAAGTCCTCATTCCAAATTCAATCATGACTTTAGCATTTAAGATGCTTTTTCTCCTCCCTGGAATGTGGACTTGAAAGACAGCCGTCTGGCAGGGAGACAGAAAACAACCTGTCAGTGCTGTCAACCAACCAAAGATCCATTTTTAACAACGTATTTAAGTATTTCCCCTCTCACGTTACCTCCAGAGATGAAACTCTCTCTCTCTTGTCAGGGTGGCTCCACAAGGTTCTTTTTAAGTTTTACATCATATTGAGATGCTGTTATTTGACTGAATGTAATCCCCTTCCTGTTGCATCTGTTACCTCTGCCTATTCCCACTCACAACACTAATATAATACATTGATTTGTATTATTTTTTAAGTCACAACAGTGAACCAGGCTGGTGCTTTGCCAGTTCCAGCTGCGTACATGTTAAATCCTCCCACTCAGATGCCAACGGCAACCTAACCGACCGGTTCTGCACATATGACAGCAGAGCAGCTATCTAATGTGCATTGATATACTTCACTTTCATGAGCGGAGGGTCACGGAAGGCCAAAAAGCCGTGCGACCTTAAGAGAAACATATTTATGCCGGAATTTTTGCAACTCCAAAACCACCGAGTGCAGCAGTAACTTTTTCCAAAAGATCATGCAGAGGAGCTGGTTCAGTGAAATAAGCAATAACCGTGTTTGCCTGGTGTTATCACTGTATTGGAAGCAGACAGTATGCATGAGAAATATCATTCGTCTTCAACCTGGGGAAATTGCATTAGACAATATTACTTTTCTTTTTTTTCCACTGCTGTGCATGCACACATAACGTCTGCCTCGCCATGAATCTGAACTCCGGACGTGTTCACAATGTAAAAGTTTCTCGTTGATATTTATCTCAAAAGATGCATTCATTTCATGTCTTCTTCATTTACATGATGAAGAAATGCTCCTTTTGCTGTATTGAATCATTCAGCTTTAGGTGATGAGATGCAACTCAAACTTTAATTTCGAGTTTTTTGCCTTAAAAACAAAATGCTACGTAAGCACATGTGAACAACGGAGTGGAAGACAGCTTCAAGGTCTTTATTGAGAGAAGGAATTTTCAGTGACCAAAAACTTTTTTTTGCATATGCAGTATTTTTATTACAAAAAAAAACACAAGCTTTCATTTCAAGTGAGGTATATGTGTTATTTTACATTAAATGTACAACAAGGCTAACTGGTAGCCGTTGCATAACCAGGCAAACAATGGGTATTAATCCCAGGATCCAAACAGGGCTTATCTTATTCCTTGGAAATTGTCCAGTGGATGCATTTATAGCTTCACTTTTTTACCTCTGTGTGGCCTAGTTACGTGGGAGGATCGCTTCCACTTTTAGCTTCCCAGCAGTATAATAAATTCTCATTTTTTAATCGCACTTAAATCCCCCGGCTGATACAAAAGCCACTCTGTATTTTTTGGAGATGGAGCCACATTAAACATGGTAAGAATGTGTTTACCTCTCCTTGACATTCGCACAACAAACATCTTAGAATATACTCCAGCAATGTTGTTTTTTTTTTTTAAACTGCGTTATATAAGAAGAAACGTCAGTGTTCAGTGTTCCTCAGCCAAGCCGGTTAAATGATCACAGAAAACAAGAGCGACGTTTTGGATCGCTGTAATTACAGAAATGAATCCGCTTTGAGGAACGACATGAAATCCAAAACATCAGCAACATAATCATTTAGTAGAAATGTACAGTCTGTGGATAACGGGGCTGTAAGTGTACACGGTGTACTCTTGTGCAGTACAAAATGTCCATAGGTGAGTCACGACACACTTTATGACATTATGACTTTACAGCTGCTGTAAGATATTCAGGACCTCGCTGTTATCAGCACTGCTCAGGTTGCGCAACGACCCCGAACTCAAACAATAAAGGAGGAATGAGTTCATGAACTTTGTGCGTCAAGACGAGATAAGACGTTGTTTTTTACATAGATACAATCAGTCTACGCGTCGTTGACACAACTGTGGTGCGTTAACGATGCAAATAAATTAACGTTTGAGATGAAAATTCAGTCGTTCAGTCGCCTCTTTGTTCAGACGCATGTTTCCAAATCTAATCTTGTTCATGTTCCAGTTTAGGAAAATTCCAGATTGGGTGTGTATGTTTAGAATGTAATAAATGGGTTGTAATCTAGGTAATTTGTTGTCATGGCGATGGCACACAAATACAGATACTGACTATATGACCTGCGACTAGCTGGAAACATGCAGGTTTTTTTGGTTGCAGTTTCTGTCTATGACATTGACTTGAATTTCAAGTAGTGCAAACAGCATTTCACACTTGATTGTGTCATTGCTTTTGGTAAACATGCAGTATATTATAATGCTATAGGGGAATTTAACATTCTATGTGCACAGGATGAGGCATTCACTTGTCTGCACTAAAAACGTGTAATAAGAAGAGGTAATGTTTACTGTGCAAGTTAAATAAAACTTTGTTAAACGTCTCTATGATAACGTAAACAAGGACTTTACAAAAATATACAACAAAGAATGAATAAATCATAAAACTAAACGTACGTTTACAGCTTTGCATGAATAAATACAACCAGTGTTTGCAGTGAAGCACGGTGGAACTGAAATGTATTCAAGGTGGATGTGAAGTGGACAACTCTTCTGATATTTTAGGAGCAGGATTCAGAGATGTTAAAGGGAAATTATTCTTGAATTTGCAACCCCCAATCACCTAAGAGAATTTGCCTCGCTTCCTCCTCTTGTCCTGCATCTTCATCTACCTCTCCTCCCTCCTCCTCGTCGGGAGCGGTAAAGGTCCAAGGGAAGTTCGTCCTTCTGTACTCACATTTGTCTTTTGATGCAGCTCCAAGAAGCTCTGCCGGCATCCAGTTTTGTTTGTAACCTGATTCAATGTTTCCATCACTCGGGCGTACTGAGTGTGAACCAGGGACAGCTGCTTGACTTGGGAAGTAATGTGTGTTGCAGTAATGATGTGTCGGGGTATTCACGGCGCTGTCGTCACAGCCAGAGTCCGACCACTCGGAGCTGTCCAACAGATGCAGGGACGATAGTGAAGTCCTCTCACTTTTTGAGTCTAGGTCAGATAAAAGGAGTTTTCTCTCAGGGTTCGATACCGGGCTGCCGGTGCCGCTCTGGAAAGAACAAGTGAACATGGGCAACATGAGTTTTCCTTCGGGATCCCGCACTGTTTGCAACAACAGCTGCCTGTCGGGATTGATCTCAAAATCCTCCACACCGGATGGCGGCGCTACAGCATGTAAGGTCAGCTCTGGACTTGATCCAGCTTCACTCCACTTCTGTCTGCTGGAGGAAAGTGGAACTGTTCCGTGTACATCCACCTGCAGAAGGTCTTCATTCTCCTCAGGTGGGACATGTAGAACCACTGTACTGTAGATCTCGGAGGACTGGGAGCTGGTGTCTCGGGGATTTGGAGCTGGACTTTGTATCCCTGCGCCTGCAGAAGAGCCGGCGCTGTCTCCCCAGACCTGGCACGGGATGTTGTGTGGGGAATAAGCTCCTCCCCCGACTGTGGGCACAGCCATGATTTTGGCATATATAATGTCGCTTTGAGTGCCGACGACGGGTTTGGAAATGATGAGATTTCCGTCTGGAGATTTTAGCACTGTTGGAATTTTGCTGGAGATGAATTCCTGTTTGAAGATAAAGAAGAAAGTCTCGTCAGGATCAAACAAACGGCTCATTTTTCTACGTTAATGAAAAACCTTTTACATAAAGGTTAACCAGAGATGCAGTCAAGGAGCAGAGACCTCTGTCAAGGCCAAAGACCGTCATCACCTGCAGCTCCACAACCCAAACCATCACACATGTCCTGATACATTTGCAAAGGGTTTAGAAACAAGTCTACATTTCTTTTATACCTGCATGGGGATCCTTCCTGAGAGTTCAATAAACAACATGATAACCTCTACTTATCTTCCCAAGATGCTGCACTGCCTAAATTCACTTTTTTTTTTACAACCATAAGAGCATCTGACAGAATCAGCTCACTCAACAAGAGCTGTGCTGTGATCCTCCAGCTAAATTTGCATTTAAATGATCAGTCAGAGAGAAAGTTAGACGCTATAGAATATTTTGTGCTATATGATATGAATCTTAAATGCAGATTTCTATGCTGGGCAGCTGTATTATAAATAAAGGAGAAATCCAATGTACTATACTGTTCATTTAGAATATAACACTGACTTAAATCACATTTGTTCCTGGAATACGCGATGAGTCTCATTTTACCAAATAAACGTCCGTTGGTTGATTTGGCCGTGTCCCACCGGCACACTGAACAAAGTGTGCAATCATTTCGGTGCCGGATTTTCCCGTATGGCAACATTTCCTTGTAAATTGTGACAAAGAAGAAAGAACTTACCAATGACTTTGGCATGCTGTCATTCTTTCCACCCTTCACATAGATGCAGGAACACACGACTGACATCAGGACAACGAGCACCAGCAGGGCCGCGCTCAGGAGAGACCACCATAGGATCCTGTTGGGATCGGCTGCAGGGAGACGAGAGGCGGTGTCAAAGGTTCAGGACAGAACCAACACATTAGGGAAACAGAAACAGCCTGGAGCACTTAAAATAATTACAATACTTCCAACAATGGGACACAAGCTCAGGCATGATCCCGGGGAGAGGTGATCATGTTACATAGGACTGATGGATGCAGTAGATTCCTGGTTGTACCAGGAACATTAAAAGGAAGTTTACTTATTGACGTGTTGCCTGGAACTCATTTCATCACACACATGCACAGGAAGCTGCAGCAGTGGAAAACCCCTGCAGATCTAAATGTCCTTTTGGATGATGTCCAAGTGTTGTGTCACCTGCAGCCCTCTTTATTATCAGGTTAAAGAAAACATCTCGGGGATGAAAATATCTTCTCACCTGGCAGTGTGATGCAGAAGTGGGCGTTCTCGCTCTCCACGCGACCCCTTTCAGGCGAAGTCCTGTAGACTACGTTGCCGCAGAACTCTGTCTGGCTGTTTAGCTCCTCGACGACGAACTTGCCGGACGTGCTCTTCACCTCCTACAGACACGGTCGGGATGGACGGATGATGAATAGGAGGCAAATAAAAACTTGAATGTGTGTAAAACACTCAGTTTCGATCCTGTGTGTTCAGCTCTGGCAGTGATACGAGCCTTCCTTGTGTCTTTGTGTGTTGTACGTACACATCTGACATCCTGTACAAACAAGCATGTGTACTTATGATGCTGACTCACCCGTTCAGCCCACTCTGGGGAGATGATTTTTAACGTATGACAAATTGAAGTTTTGACGGGCCCATTTGTGCTGTTGATGATGGTTTCCTCGATGGAGACTCCTTTGGGCCCCAGGGGCAGGGTGACGTCGATATGCAGGGACGACGGCGTCGCGTATGTCGTCAGGATGGGGGGACCGAAAACAGCTGTGGAGACGCAACAAAAAGGAATGAGGGATAGAAAAAGAGGCATACGGTGTTTTTACGTGAACTTATGGCTTTTCTTCTTACTTTCTGCTAGAGGAAGGAACCTGATGGTGCTCCCGTGGAGGAGGCCGTTAACGTACAGGCGGGCCAGGTAGTAAACGTCGTAAACCGACGGGGTTTCCGCAGTCAGGTCACACGACAGAGCGGTGATGTCCTGACACTCCTTCTTTACGTGGAACCGATGATCACTGTAACTGTAACGGGTGCAGAACACATGGGATTAAACACTGGAACGACATGTCAGATTATGACGAAGATGATATATAGATAGATTTTATACAGTAAGCAGGGCAAAGATGAAGCACTTGCAACATCAACCTTCTGACACCAACAGGCCAAAGGAAGCAATCCTTCATGCAAACAGTGAAAGTGCTTTATGAACCATTGAAAAAGGAAAGCAAGGTGCAGTCGATACTAACGATTGTGACGGTGAACAGAAGATGAATGTGAACGGACTCCGCAGCTTTTCTTTACTGCTGCTCCTAAGTGGCGCCGTGCGATACGGCTGAACGTTCCCATAACAGAGACCGATGGAGAGCAGATGGATTTAAGCACCTTATATTGAATTTAACTACCGTGTTTATCAAGGGTAATCATTTCAAAGTTAGCACGCCGGTGGAAGTCATCCATGAATATATACATGAAATAAGTATATAATGAGGTAATGATGGAGCAGATGGTTCCACTGCAGGTTACACGCGTCGGCATCCTGATTGAACGGTTACTCACATCCTCCCGTCGCACTGGTGCAGTTATATATCGATGGCACGACCGAACACACACCTGCAGGACGAGCCAATTACACCTGTGGTTAACGAGCCCACAGAGGAGGCGCTTTGGAGTTTTTCGTTCATGCAACCGAACCCTGCACGTTTGTCGATGTTCTATCATGTCGGTTTAAGATGTAGCTGAGCTGCGTACAAACGACGGCCAAGCATGCTTCGTAAGTCGCACGGTGGGCTGATTTCGATCACCTGCGCCTGGTAGCTGCAAGCCCGTTTCTTTTATTCCGATTGAGGTTTGTTTCTTTTTAAAGTTGGACACGATCTGCTGAATGATAAAACACGTGAGCGTGCGTATCTCGGGGAAGGGAGGTCGACCTGACGCGAAGTCGAAGCCTCGTTAGCTTCGGATTCTTAAGGTTTTTGGTCTTTTCATGTTTT
>CAAKHC010015806.1:0-14500 GCA_901007825.1 Macroramphosus scolopax | reverse complement strand
TGTGGTCTGAATCTGACAATCTCAGAGAGCGCCCAGGCTTCCACGCTGCAAATTACAGGTGTGACATGTGGATTTTGTGCGTGTGTGCGTGTGTGTGTGTGTGTGTGTGTGATGTTTGCGCCCATGCAGACTTAGTGTATGAATTTTAACTTAACTGCTTTAAACCAGCACAATGGAGAAGAATAATAAATATATATATATATATATATATATATATATATATATATATATATATATATATATATATATATATATATATATATATATATATATATATATATATATAAGCAGCCAGGAGAGAAATGCTGCATTATGAATGTGAGATCAATAATTAGTTGGCTGCTTTCACCTCTGTCACATCTCAGGGGCCGTAAAGAAAAAAAACCTCATGTGCCTCGGAGATACGGCACGGTAAAGCTTTTTATGAGGGCACATACTGTACTCATGAATAAAAGAAGTGGACCTGGTTTACACGGCGGCGGCGCGGATGCAGGTTAAAGTGGGCGAGGCTGTATTTAATGAGTATGTGCAGGAAGGTAGAAAACAAGGGGGGGAAGCAGGTAAACGCAGCAAGCAGAGCAAAGCACAGGAGAGTCTGGCTGGCAGCTGCCAGGATGGGAAGCCAGCCGACGGCTTGCGCGGAGGGAGTGTCAGGCAGGGAGTGATCGGCACTGGTTGAGACGACGATGTGGGGATGTAAAGCCCCGGAGTGGATGATGGGAAGCAGATGTGCAGGGCAGAGCAGGTGAGTGACCAGGGGGAGGAGGAGGAGGGAGGCCTGTACCACATACAGACAGACATGCACGAACAAAAAACAAACAGGAGGAAGACATTTCATTCATACCACGGCTACGACCCTCCGTACCTGATCGACCGACTCAATAACTGGAGAGCAGCCAGCACATGTGAAAGAGCTATTAACCATATTCGATGTGAGATTAATGAATGTGACCTTTTACGTTGGACAGTATTGAACTGGTATATTTATTGTCCTGACGTCCACGTTCGGCCGGGGTCAGCTGTGTTACCCTTCCCTGTCTCAGATCGATGAAGACAACAACACGACGTGTTTTGTCTCCGTTATTTATGCGTTTGTGTTTAATTTTTGAGGCTCTACATTCGTCAGATGTTGTTTTTATTCCTCGTGGACCTCGAAGGTTCCTCGGGTCGATGTGCAGATTGTGTTAATTGTGCAGGCACTCTTTCATCTTCTTGTTCAGATGATCCGTGCAATTGACGGATGCCTCTGTTATCTCCCGTCTACATTACTGTGATTCTTTATGGATGCAAAAGAGACATTAACTGAACCACTTTAACTCCCAGTGTAAATGAGGGAATGATTGCAGGGATGATTTGTTGTGTTCATCACCTCCAGGCGTCCATCTTTGGCCTCTCTCTCTCTCTGCAGGTCGGCGAGTTCCGGGCACACGCGGCCGAGTGGACGGCGAACGTGTCAGCGGAGTTCAAAGAGACCCGCCGGCGACTCAGCGTCGACATCTACGACAAGTTCCAACGCGCCGCGTCCATCAAGCGCAAGTTGTCATCCGAGCTGGGCATCAACACCATCAACCAGGAGATGACTCCCGGCAAGAGGGCGCTGTCTGCAAACCTCTGCGAGGACAGAGAGGCGTACTCCAACTTGACACTGTCCCTCAGTCCGGTCCCGGGGGCGCTGAGCAGGAACGGCAGCCTCTACCTGAACGGGCTCAGCCCGGACTACGCCGACCGGCGGGAGGTCGCCATCATCGAAAATCTCAATTGAGGAATGAAGATTCATTATGACTCAGAAGGACGGAGCTTACAAACATGCATCTCCACGTCTGGTGATTATCGAAGTACCGCAACAATCACATCAGCTGATTCAGACCAGAGCCAACGAACCACAGGTCTGAAAAACGCCCTGAAACACAGACCCGTCATCCAGCTCCTTATTTTACGACAAGTGTCACTCAAACTTCCTTTTTGTCATGTCTGTGCCAACAATGATCGACAGCTGCGCTAGAGATCGAGCCAACATCCGAAGCCAAATCTGGAATATGTCACTGGAGTTTTTCCTCTCACCTAGAAGAACTATGAGCAAACACAAATAAACGTACTCATGGAAAACATAGAAAGCAATAGATTCATCTGAGGCCCTGACGTCTGCATCAGATAACGAGGATCCTCTCTGCTTAAACAACAACAGCGTCATCAACAACGAACACTCAGCTAGACACAAGAAGAATGTGGCTTCTCTTTTCTTTACACTTCTTTACACATTTATACGCCTTTTTGCATTTGCCGGTCGGTTTGCCCTCACTAAAGTGACGAATGTCTCCGGTCCTCCATGACTGACGTCCAGCTTTTCTTCACCCTAAGGTGCCTTACCGAGAACGACGTGGGAGACGTCGATGCATGAACGACTGAGCGAACACGTTGCCTGCCCACTCGTACTTTGTACATATGAGCACAGTAGTGAAGGATATATATCGGGGAGGCGTCTTGGAGAACACTGTCATCACCGTACGGAAGGAATCAGAGGACATCGGTATATTTGTTATAATAATATTTCTGTCTCAAATTCCTGTCTTTGAGTACGTACCACCAGTCTCAATGGTATTTACAGTAACCACACAGTGCCAGACTCACAGATTAAACTCTGCTCCTTCCTATACCAAAGTAATAATCAGACTTTCCTGACAGGTGAATCACAGAGATTCACTCCACCGTCTCACACTGGGTCCCAATGTGGAGCCGGAATTCCTTTTATTTCAACAGCCCATCGTCACGTCTTTTTTCTTTTCCGCTTGGAGATGAACCCTCGCCTGGATGGTACTTTAGGGATCAAAGCTCCGGAGATGTATCTCCACCTTTTTACCGCTTTAGGAAGTTGGGGAATATTTCCCTTTGGATGAATGTACACCATCAGCGACCGATCGGTGCACCGCCGCTGTCGTTAGATTATCGAGACTTTAGAGGTGCTGGAGAAAAACGCCTCTGCAGCTGGTTCGGTTGATTAAAAACATATGAAAAGTGTCGTTCCGACACAGTTTATATCTTATTCTGATTCTTTATATTTGACATTGCAAGAGGGTCCTTTCATCGGATCCAGGTTCTCTCGGCCGGACGGTTTCTGATTGTGTCTTACGGTTTTATTCCAGCGATGCTGTTTAATTCTGGAATTGTTTTATAGTGTAACAACACATATTTGAAATGTAATGTGTCTTACAAGACCGGCTGTTATGTGGCGAACCAACTGGAACTTTTCTTTTATACCAAATGTAAATGTGCCGTCATGTTTATTTATAAGAGAAAATATCTTCCTTTTTTTTTATATACTGTGTTTTTCTCAAAGGGGATTCACCTTATAGTTATAATTACCAACATATGAATACATTAATTCTCAAAAGTACCACTCAGAATTAAAGCACATTATGATTTGGACTTTTGAGATCAAATATTCCACTTTTATTTGAGACTATATCAATAAATCTGAAGCTCACATTTCACTGTATATGATGATATAGAGGTTATATAAGCTGGAACAACGAGCAATATATCGATATGGAGATCGTGTCCAGACCAGGGAGATCGTGGGGATCAGCATCGTCGGTATAAGACGACCCTGATGACTCGTCGGTATTTGACGAGCTGGGCCGACGGTCTCGAAGACGTTTATAGATAATCAATACAGTGAAGTGGTCGTCGTCCTTGTGCTTGGCAAGAACGAGCAGTTCTGTCAGCAGTGATGCAGGGATTCCCTGAGACAGTCTGGAGAGACTCTTCATCACAGAGTTTCATCACCGAAAGAAGGAAGGGACGTAATCCCAAAACAGATTTTATCAAGTTATGCTGTGAGCCAAAGTGACTTCTTTACATCGATTATTGATTAGCAGTAGTTGTATGGTTGCAACTGATTTAACCAACCAGAACATGTTGTGTTTTAAAGGAGCAACCCACTGAATTATCAATGGATTTACAAACTATCCAATCCAGATTATGGGTTGCCTGCAGGTTTTGCTGTCACCATGTGATCCAAGCGTCCTGGTGTTCTTGAAAGGCGGTAACATCTGGTCCATTACCTTGGGCATGAACCGCCGCGTGGCGCGGGGCCGTACTGTAAGGTCATCTGTCGGGTGCAATCAAGTCAAGCGGGAGTTGAAATGTCACTGTGAGGGGAAAGACGACGGACGATGTGAGATGATTTCAAAGGTTAGATATCTGAAAACAATAATGCGTTTCTATGTCATTTCTTTTTTTTTATCCAGATGTGCAATACTCTGTCCAGCAAACTGAAGCCCCCCCCCAAAAAAAAATGTCATGATGTTGCTTTTTCCTGGTTGACCGTGTGATTGACAGCCTGCTGAGAGGCGAGCTGTCAGTACTGAGGAGAGGAAGTAAATGCTGTTGATGGAATGTTGCATAATATGTCAAGACGTGTCGGACCACATGTGAGGATGCTGAAGGAATCTGTGTGTGCGTGGGGGGAGAGAGAGAGAGAGAGCGAGAGAGAAAGAGAGAGAGCTCTCATTTAATTCTCACCCACACATTTCAAATTGTATCCTCATCATTTCCCAAGGGGACAGTTTTTAATTAAGTCTGCTGATCGCATCAGAATCCCAGCTCGAGCATGTTGAATGTATCCGTCCATTCATGACTGCATGAGCCTCGTTAAGAATGTAAGCATCTTTTTTCCTTATTTTTTTTTTTTCTAATATCGTTATCTATGTGTGCGAAAGGCTTTCAGTCAGCTCAGCTGTGGAAACAACGACGGGCTCTTTAAAGCGTCGCTTTGTGTTATAAAACAAAGCCAAGCAGAGATCCATTATTCATCGGACACCTCTGTGCTTCGGATCGGGAGGTTTTTTCCCTAAAAAATCTTTTTTGCATCTTTTGAAATGAAACTGTAATAATGAAAATAAATAAAAAAAACTCAAAAGCATCCGTGTGAGAGGTACATGTACACACGTGCACAGTTTAACGAGTCGCCATGATCTCCACAGGCGTTGCATGTGACTTTAAGTGTTATTTCTATTCTTTATAGAGCAGTTGTGTCTATAATCCTGGGGCCGCCAAGCGAAGTATATCACGGCAATCCTGTTGTTTTCCAGTATGTTGATATATGTTAATGTTGGCATGTCACCTCAAATCATTGCAGAACTTTTCAGAAGGTTTAGAATAAAAGATTTTTATATGCAAAAACACTTCTCGTAAGTCTGTTGCTACTTTCACCATATGTTAATCTCCCAATGCTTTGACCTCCCGACACTGGAATCCTGGAACATCCATAGGGGTGATTAATACACATTTACTGCACCGGTGAGCAGGACAGAACATAATGCTGTGCAATGATACAGCACCTGTTTTGTATTGTAGCATGTCGCGGTAATCCTGATGAAGAATGATGGTACACAGCGTTTGTTTGTCCTGACTAACTGATTGTCTCGGTAAAAGGACACGATGGTGTTGTAATCACATGAACGTCATGACATGAGCACCACGACAGGCAAACTGATCTGAGTCACAAGTTACAGGATGTTCTGGCTCACGAGCACAGCGTGGGCCGAAGAGCTGTCGCCTTGACGCCGACGTTTGTTTCTTTACCTGTTTTGTTGTGTTTGTGGAAAAGGACGACTTACATCCTCAACCTGTCCCTCAGTCGTCGTTTGGATCGGGGGCCCTGTGGTGTGTCGCCCTAACGTGGGCTGGCAGGTTACTTAATGAGTCTAAATATAGAGGCTGACATGTGCATCACCTTCCAGCCGCTGCCCCTGTCAACAGGCAGCCGGAACCATATGCACATCGTCAGAGAGGACGCGAACCGACGACACCGTGCCCTTCAACAGCAGCCAGTGTGATTCACGGCTGTGAGCTGATTGGAGCTTTATATAGACACAGAGGAAACACAAATGGGAAGCGTTCGCTGGCTCACGGGCGGAGCTTTGGAGACTTCTATGGATTTAAAAAACCCTTTTTGTTATAAGCATTCTGTAAATACAGCCAAGGGCGATACTGTCGTAACAATAATACTGAGCCACTGTGGTCACTCGAGGTCTCAAACTGCTGCCTGGATGCAAAGAGAGGGGATTTCGTAACCTCCAGGCAGGTAACCACTCAGCCAGCCCGGATGGAGGTTGGATCATTAGTGATTCTGTCTGCAGTGATGGACGAAAACAGTGAGTCAGCCACCAGCCGCCGTCGTGGATGAAGAGGGTGAGAGCGGCAATTACCTCACACATCCAGCCAGAGCTGGAGCTGTGTGTGGGTGGTGTGTGTGTCTGTGTCATGTGACAGCCCCGCACATTGTACAGCGTCATTCAGCTTATAATTGACCAGGAAATGTCTTCTTTCTTCTTTTTTTTTAAATATTTTGTACCTTGGTTTCAAGTTTCTTCGCCATTTCTTAGCCCCATTAGTTGGTCTTTGTCTCTCCCCATCAGTGGCCACTTCTTCAGTGCTGTCTTCCACCATTGTGGTCCGATTATCTTTCCCTGGATTGATTTCAGCACTGGACTTTTATTTGGATCTTTTCTAGTTCCAAGTCCTGGGATTGTTTCCTGTGTTTTGTCGGGTCATGTTATCTATAAACGCACCCACCTGGTTCTGGCTCCATACATAGAATCTGAGACTTGTAAAAAGGTGAAGTGAGAACAAAGACCAGCTCTTAAATCCCGGAGGGGGGGTGACTTAAACTTTGACCTTTCTCTGTTGAGCATTTTCCTGTTGTGTCCAGGGTGTTGCAGACAGGAGATCCTCCCACGCTGAGAGGATGAATGACTTCCTGACCTTTACAGCTCCAGCGCTCCCCGGGGAGCCCGGGCGGATGTTGGTTAGCAAAGGTGTCTTTGATAAATGCTAATGACGGCTATTTTACGGTCTCAATTTCCTTATTTATTCAGTTATGAATCCACGTCCGTCAGTCGTGACGTGGATCTTGGAGGCGGATATTCGGTGTGTTTGAGTTCCCGTAAAAAAATCTGCTACTCGTATTATTCTGAATGCTTCCCAAACTCTAGTGAACCCAGCTGTTTTGGGATATTATGCCTTTTCAAGAGTGAAATTATACATTTAGGACCCGTTTGTAGGAGCTGATAGGCTCGGGCATTCGTGCATGAGAGGGCAGTGCTGAGAGTCCGACTGGTGTTTTCATGGGATTTGAAGAAGATTAGAATTTAATAGTATTTAATCCTTAAATCCAGTTGACTCACTTTCTTTGATGTTACACACTCTGCAGGTGAGAGAAGGTTGTCTGCATGCAAAAATCCTGACCCTGCGTGCAGGAGAGCAGGAAATCAAAAGTTCACCGCGGTGGAGGGAGATCGCTCTGCACATCCTCTGCACCACTGCTTTTATTGCTGGTCATCCATGTGAGAAGACTTGACTGTTGTATTACATTCTACACTTGAAAGCAGTTTGTATTTTACCAGCGCAGGAAGGAAACATCCTGTTCGGTATCTTTTCCCAGATGGGAAGGTATGATTGCTTTCAAGTGCGCCGGCATGATCTGAGGTGGAAAAACTGGCCTCAGCAGGCCGAGTCGCAAGAACAGAAGGACGCTTTCCACCTGCCTCAGAAAACCACCGGCCATGACTGATAGCTGCGCCCCTCCAGGGCTTAAAGATTCAGCTGCAGCCAATGTCAAGTTCATCAGATTAAAAAAGCTGCAAAGCTCTCACACTGTCCGGTTCCCTCACTGATAACATCTTTATAAGCAACAATTGCTTACTCAATTTAGACCGCAACACTTTCCCATTGATGACGTCGGACGATGACGAAGTCGAACAGCTTTCCTGACTCTCTGACGCACACGGCACCCTTTGGCATTTGTGTGAGACTCTAATGTTGACCCGTCGATATAAGACGCTCCCGGCTCTTGACATCAACATTTACAAGAAGCTCTGGGTTGTGGGGGCGAACCGGCCCGTCAAACACTGGAATGTTCTGCACAAGATGTGGGATCAAATCCTGTTTGCAACCAGAGCACTCAGAGGGTGGACGCCTCCGCCGCGGCCCAACAGTCCAGTCACGAGCTATAACACGATATAATGTGTATAAGTATCTCTTAATGGTGACGAATTCTTGTGGGGACGTGTCGTAAACAAAGACAGTTAACTGAAGCACGAGAGTATTTTTATTCACGATACTCAAGTCATATAGAAACTCACCAGAATGTTCCTTTGTGATTTTTTTTTTTTTCAATAACAATCAAGGCGCATGTAAAGAATCTGTACATAACAAGACAACAAAACAAACAGAGCAACTACTAGATAGATGGTTGGTGACAGTCTATAATAATAATACAAAATTAAAAAAATGCATTGGAATAATAATCGTATTTTTAAAACTAACAGATCCAAAACAGAAAACGTCTATGATACAAATATGAAATGAGTAGTGAAAGTTTTATATTTAGATAGGAAGCATGAGGACGATTGCTGTATTCTGGTTTATATGAATATTGTTATTAACACTTAATCATCGGGGCCCCAAACAACAAACAAGGTGCTGACATCGAAGGAAGAGGTGGTGCCACGAGGCTCTAGCACCATTAAATAATCACATTTGGCATTTGGTTATGTTCCGGCCACACTACCGACCTGATAGGCCACGTACACACATTCATGGTCCCAGGAGGATGACTCCTATCGCACCACCATGAGGAAGAATCTCCACATCTACTTGCCACATAAAGTTAAGAGGATAAATTCGAATGACTTTTAATGGTCGTCTGTCTTTTCCTCTTGTAGATTATATAAACTCGGTGGATTGGCGCCATGTTTCGTTCTGATATTCAAGGTGCCCCGACAACAGACGAGTCCTCCTGAGTTCGGTGATTTCCTGAGTTTTCCTCTAGCGCCATCATGAGGTTCACGTATTGTTTTTTTTATGAAATATCTTGAGGCCCTCAGGATTACTTTTTTTTGTTTTGCCCTTTAGTGCAACATCAGGTCAAAGTGTTATCACTGCTCTGGTTTATTAAAACTAATTTCCTATCAGCCTCAGTTGTACTTTGTGTTAGGTGCTAATCTGCGAATGTTATCAGACTGAGTTTAGGGAATGTCAAGAGGGAGCCAAGTCCACGTACAAATATTGTGATTTGGATCCATATTTGGCAACTCCTGTGGCCTTTAATCCTTAATCCTTCAACTTTAATCCTTAAACCTCTATTATTAGAAGTCGCGGTCCCAACCGGAGAACTCCTCATCTGCCTTTGTCTTGTCATGAGGGAAACGGTCAAAGTTGATGTAGCACGGGCCCTGCGGGAGCAAACACATGGACACACCAACATGAAGCCAGCTGACACCATGTGTTCCCCTCCTTTCACACAAGAGTAGAAGCGGTCACGACTTGCCTTGCGTATGAGCCGAACCGTGGGAGCGTCCAGCTGACCGACGCGCAGCTTGTGCCAGTTCATGTTACTGAACCACCTGAGAGCCGGAAGAGATTAGATCAGAGTCAGACGTTAGTGCGGTGATCCATCCTAAAGTGAAAGGCTCATTAGTCTCTGCCTTCTCACCCACAGACTCTTGAATACATCTTAAACGCATGTCTCCATGGTTACCTGTGGTGCCGAACATCTTTGATGCCGTTCTTGGTGTTTCCTAACCGCTGCCCGGACCGAGGTCTGAAAACAGACATCATACATATACATTAGAAGACGTGTTTGTATTAGAATACAGAGTATTTAACATAGTTCATCTTCAATGCGTTGAATCGTGCAACAGTCAAAGTTTTCCTCTCACCTGCACAGCTTACTAATAATGGACTTGGCTGCCTCACTCAGGTACGGAGGATACTTGATCACCCCGTCCAATATCTTGGCATAAATCTTCTGAGGCTCGGAGCTGGAGAAGGGAGGGCTGGGAGAGAGAGAGAGAGAGAGAGAGAGAGATGGATAACCTGAGCTGAGACTGCCGAAGGTGCTTTATGAACGAAACAAAGCTGTCTCATGGTTGCAGATATCAGTCCCACTTCCCTGCCGCCATCTACTGGCTCATCGTCTCAATCGTTCATTATATCTGTGTGACTCTGCTGCACCCTGTTTCACCGGTGAACCGGTAGTTGACGATACCTTCCCACCAGCAGCTCGAAGATCAGGATGCCGAGGGACCAAAAGTCGACCGAGAAGTCGTGTCCCTGGTTCTTGATGATCTCTGGGGCCATGTACTCGGGGGTGCCGACGAACGAGTACGTCTTCTCACCGCGCACCAGCTCCTTGGCAAAGCCGAAGTCCACCTGCGTGATAACACAGACTCTCATCACACCGGGTCCTCAAACTATCGAGCAGAAGGTAAAGAGCGACGAGGCTGCTCCTCTTGATTTTCTACAGAGCTTAGAGCGTGTGGAAACCAGCCCACACACACTCAAACACACACTCAGATAAGGACTCACCAGCTTGACGTAGCCCCTCACATCCAACATGAGGTTCTCAGGCTTCAGGTCTCTGTACATGATGTTCTTCTTATGCAGGTAGGCGTAGGCCTCCACCACGCAGGCGGTGCAGAACGTAGCAACAGGCTCGTCGAATCGCCCTCTGACAGTCACAGACAGAAGAAGGTTTTTAGAGAACGACTACATGAGGGAAAGTTTTAAAATGTGTGTGTTGTTGTTGGCTGTGTTTTCTCACACTTCTTTGAGTTTGGTCCAGATCTCCCCGCCGCCGCAGAACTCCATGATCATGTAAATATACCGCGTGTCCTTGAAGGCTGCGTGAAGCCTGGAGGAAGAGGAGGAACAGTTTGCAGCGTGTCGCATCCCCAACGGTTTCTTTTCAAAGTTAATTAAGATACCTGACGATGAAGTCGCACTGGATGGCTTTAAGGATCTTCTTCTCGAACAGCATGTGCTCCTCCTGCCTCTTGGCCACGATGTGCTTCTTGCTGACTCGTCTTCATGGCATAATACTTCCCGTGGTTCAGCGTGGTCATCTTCAAATACGAAAGGAGTCATTATTTAGTTGTTGGGGTTGGATGTTTTGGTTTTATATGATGATATGTGTTTGTTGACCCACCAGCTCAACGCGGCCGAACCCTCCGACCCCGAGCGTTACAGCCTCTCCTTGGTACCGACCCTCCTGGTACAGCACAGCGACCAGGTCCTTGAACCTCAGAGAGGTGCTGGCACTAACACAGAAAGACCATCTGTTGATTTTTCTTTCATTTACGAGCCAGGAGGAACTCATTTCTTAATCTTTTTTCTCACAGCCGCTCACCTCGACTTCTCCGGAGCTTGTGCCTCCTGGAGCATCTTGGAGCTGGTTTGCAAAAGATAAAAAGTCAGAAAGTGTGCGGGAGGTGTTACGCTACATTAACGTTTCACAGCACTTACTCATCAAAAAGCTCCAGGTGCTCGACGGGAATCGTCTCCTCAAACACCCTGAAGAAAAAGGTGTTAGTTCGTCAACCTCAGACAGAAACAGACAGGATGGCAGTGACAGAACAAAGTGAGATGTGTCTCTCTGCAGGGTCTGCAGCTCGACACTGTACAGTGTGACTGATCAGGAATATCTCCACTTAATGTGGAGTCAATGTGAGACTCACTCCTTGTCGATGGAGAAGCAGGTAACAGGACCGTCAGCGCTGCAGGTGGCCGTCCTCAAGACCTCACTGCAAGAAGGAAAACACACGTCATCCCTGGAGAACCAGATTTATACATTAAACATGAGTCTGTGTAACGTATGGAAAGACCCGACTCTGATTTTATAACGTTCAATGGCTGCAAATTCACACTTAAATGCACGCCGGTGTCAAAGATGAGAGCAGCCGAGGAAGGTGTAGAGAGCGGTGGATGTAGCACACGCTTCTCACAAATGTCCTCAGGCATGTGTTGCGCTGCCATGGTTACCGTATGAGGGCCTGTTCCCCGAAATGCTCCCCCTTTCCCATCCTGCGAATCTGCTTCTGAAGCCCGTTCACATTCTTAGTCACCAGGACCTGAGGGGAGGAAAACACACGTGTGTGTGTGTGTGCTGGGATAAAACCAACATATGGGGATCGTGCACAGAATCTGAATTTCGTTACCTCTCCTTTGAGGATGATGTAGAAGGTGTTTGCCTCGGCTCCCTCCCGAACTATCACGTCTTTGTCCTGATACTTCACCTGGAAAAAAAAGAAGAAACATGTTAATGCCGCGCATCGTCACATGACCTGCAAAGACAAAGGAACATCTGAGTGCACACCTCCTCCATGGAGTCGATGATTTTGGACAGTTGGACGTCGTTCAGGTCCTTCAGAGTACGAGACCTTAAAGAAAATAAGGAATCAAAGTTAGAAAAAGACTTTAAATGCTGAGGGATGCTGTGCCGTAGCTCCGTCTATAAACGTACGTCTTCAGGAAGCCCATGAGCTGCTCTCGCTTCTTCTTGGACTTGTTCGTCATGATGGTCCTGTAGGTCTGTCGCTCCATGCACCAAAGTCGCACCTCCGTCTTTGCTGCAACGTGAGAAAAAGCGATAAAGCCGGCAAACTGAAGGTCTGGCCGAACATGAGTCCA
Source organism: Macroramphosus scolopax (assembly GCA_901007825.1). Classification (NCBI taxonomy): domain Eukaryota; kingdom Metazoa; phylum Chordata; class Actinopteri; order Syngnathiformes; family Centriscidae; genus Macroramphosus; species Macroramphosus scolopax. The sequence continues at coordinate 2,029 of CAAKHC010015806.1, read as the reverse complement.
CCGTCGTGCTGCCACTCATAGATGTTTTATAAACACTGCTCCTCGCTCCACGGCAGCTCATAAATACTTTTATGACATCTGCCTACATCATGTGGAGCCATAATTACAGAGGCTGACCTTTGACTGTTGCTGTTCGTTTGCAGTTGTACAGGATGGCCAACTCCCCGAACACGTCCCCGCTGGTCAGGGTTCGGAGGTCCCGGCCTGCTTGGGTGACCAGAAGCTCTCCGGCTGGAAGGACACGGGAACAAAGGAGGTTTTAGTCCTGTTTGTTTATTACCTGTCATGTATTACATGTTTTAATGTGCCTTCCCACCTGCCACGATGTACATGCTGTCTCCTTCAGAGCCCTCTTTAATGACCTCACCACCGGGGCTGAACTTTAATGTCACCGAGAGATCCACCATCATAGCTGTTTGTTCGTCGTCAAGGCGACTGAGGAAGTCGTTCTTCTGGATGGCTTTGACGATCAGACTCGTCTCGCTGGTGATGGAGGGTGAAAGAAGCCCTCTTAATGTTAAGGTCAGTTCTCATACACGCAATTTGCTTTGATAAAGTTGACTTAATTGTGATGATCTCATCGGCTAACCTGACAGTCTTCTTGACCCTGGAGCGGGTAATCTCCAGGGTCTCGGTGATCGTTTCCGGGGCGATGACAGCCGCGCGGCTGGTCCTGACCTCGGGTTCAATCTCATTACCGCCCGGCGAGGGGAACTCTGCAACGGTCGTGCACAAAACGAACATTTAGCTGCCATGTTTTTCGGATGAACGCTGCATCAAAGATCAGCGGCTCCCGATGACTTCATACCCAGATCATGATATTGACTGTGCAGCTCCTGCAGAAGTTTTTCTTTCTCCTGGAGCCGGTGCTCTACGAGGAGGAATCCACAAAAACACATTCACTGCACAAACCTCACAAATAATAACTTCACGCGGTTTTCCTCCTCTTCCTGCATTATTAATATGTTCATGGCAGATGTGAAGGTCTCACCTTGAAAATCTCACTCTCATAGTGTACATCCGATCTTAGAGTTGCAACTTAAAACTGATCATTGTATTATCTAGCATGGACATGTGGTGCTCAGTGACATGCATGAATGTTATTTGTATACACACCCAAGTCTTTGTTTTGCCTCTGCAGCTCCTTGTTGATCACACATTGCTTTTCTAGCTGCTGCCTCAGATCCTCCAGCTGCTTCTCCATGACTACGATGGAGAAAATGCATGTAAGAAAACATATAAAGGCATCGATAGGGTGGTTGAAACAGATGCAATGTCTATGTTATGTATCGGCATGTGTGGACATGAGTGTGGACGGTGCAGACGTACGTACACAAAGCCACAGATATCATGCAACATGACTTTTTCAGAAGGCACTGAACTCCACAGCGCTGCCTGCACACAGCAAGAGAGCTGCTGAATAATGCAGACTAATCATGGACAGTCAACAGGGTGCTCTCTGAATGCTGTCACACCCTGCCAGCTTTTACTAAAGATCTGTTGCTGTTACTGACACTTACAGTGGGATAAAACCTATGAAATTGAAGGGAAAACCTGTACAGCTGCAGGTTGAGTGTTGCTATATAATAATGTGCAATAGCAGTAATTCCTGCTGCATCCTTGTTTAAGTTTGGGAATGGAGCTGACCAATCCTGAAGTTAATTGACACACACACGTCATATACCTGCTGACAATATTACCCAGGTGACCTGTTTACAAAAGCCCTGATAGCGGAGACATTTTCACGACTGTCATTAACTGTTAGTGGAATTACCTTATTGACAGGTAGAACATTACAATCAATACAAACACGAGGTTTAGCCGAGCAATTTACTGAACAAACGGATCTGCTGGGGCAGAGCCAGACGTGGTCGAGCTGTTTGTCACCGGTGCCCGTCACGTGACCCCGGTCGGTCACCACTCCCTCACACTGTACATTGAACAGCTCCGAGATTAGACGTCAAGTTAAAGCAAAATCATAAAGTCGCACCGCAGCAGGGGAAATATGAAATGGGTCATCCATGATCAT
>CAAKHC010015805.1:0-24041 GCA_901007825.1 Macroramphosus scolopax | reverse complement strand
CGAGCGGGCAGGTTATCCGGAGGAGAGGCAGGAGGGGAAGCACACAATTATCTTTAACATTGCTTTAGTTGTTTAGATCTATTGCATGTTTGAGCAGCCGAGTGTGTGTGTGTGTGTGTGTGTGTGTGTGTGTGTGTGTGTGTGTGTGTGTGTGTGTGTGTGTGTGTGTGTGTGTGTGTGTGTGTGTGTGTGTGTGTGTGTGTGTGTGTGTGTGTGTGTGTGTGTGTGTGTGTGTGTGTGTGTGTGTGTGTACAAATTGCGCCCGGCTCCGGACAGTAAGTGCACTTTACTGTCTTCATAATAAGCCCTTTAAGTAGCAGGAGAACGTCTGCTCCATTGATTTTAGACCTGTTTTTGTTGGTCAATGGTGCATCGAGTGCCAACAATGACTGACCACACTTCATTTAATGACCAACACACCTGTGGCGACACAGATGGGCGCACGTACATTCGCTCCTCAAACAACGTGGGCCTTTGATGACAACTACGCGGGTCGTAAACTGCCGATGACGCTCGCTGTGCCCTGACTGATTCGGACCTTCATCACAAACTACAACACCTTCTTTCATCATTCTTGGATGTCGTCAAATCGAAAAATCGTAACAAAACAAACCTCCTTTTATTGAACTGGGTGTGATTTAATTATCAGTTTTATATTTGGTGTGCACTTTTTAATTTGTGAATCAAACTTCCTGGAAACTATTGTAGATGTTAATCATTGGTGTATCTCCTCCTTCAGGGCATAGCTGATCTATTCAACCACTGCTGGAGAAAGTATTTGGAAAGGCAAAAACAAAAAGCATCTTTGGATCTTTTAGTTGGTTAATGGTTTGTCTCACATGAATTATATAATGTGTTGCCTTCTACCTCTGATATGATCGTGTGTGTTTGTTCATTCCTTCTCAGAAAAAGGTAGTTGGAGGAAGGAGGTAGTTTGTGGTGTCCAACTCATTTTCTGATCTTAGTCTTGATCTCACACACACACACACACACACACACACACACACACACACACACACACACACACACACACAATCTCTCTATCTATCTTAAGAGCAGTCCACCAAAACCAACTTTGCATGAGATCAGTGGCTTTTCCCCTGAAACCGTTTACAAGTTACACAAAATTCCCACAATGCAATGCAGTATTGATGACAACAATAAAGTAACAGGCAGTTCTGATTGACGTAAGTGTAAGTATGTTTTCCCCGTGCGCTATGTAATAATCATTTTAAAACTAGCTTCTCATTCAGTCACATCATTGTCTATAGATTGTTACCATGGTTACCGTCTAGGAGGCCATCAGGAAGTAACGTGAGTACGCACTGAGCACGACACTCAAGAAGAAACATACTACTGCGTATTAACTTAAATGAATCTCGCTATAATGTTGGTGTATGAATGCTGAAGTTGGTGTCAGTTTGCATGTGGTGGTTGTGTGGATCCGACAACTTGTTGACCCGTTACAGTATTTGTCCTGCAAAACATTTGCGATCTGGATATTTTGAGCCCCAGAACACGTAGTACTCTCAGAGCTCCCAGCAGCAACATGCCGAGCACTTATCTGCTGATGCAGGATGTCTACTTGTGCTCTTTGTGATAATGGTTCGATGAAGCCACACAGATATACAGCTAATAACTGCGCACACACACAGTTCAGACGTGAAGACGTGTTTTTCTTTCCTCACAACAGACAGCTGCAGATGGGAGCCATTGTGTCACGGAACAGACAGGGAATTCCCTCTGAGAGAAAACAAAGAAGTTAGTTCCTCTATTAGAAGTTACACAAGCCTAAAGGCAAACAGAAGAAGCACAAATAGAAAGTCATGCAGATAGCAGGCATGTTTTCAAATAGCCAGAAATAGACAGATGCTAGAGACGTCAGCCCTGCTGCCTGAGGTCCATATTGATTTTAGAGCCGCCATATGTTACGTACTGTATGCAGTGTCATATGCTTTCCTTTAGGTTCGGGAAGTTGATAGACACCAATGAGTGATCATCTTCCAGAGCCTGGATCTGGTGTTTTATTAATCCAGGTGGGGCTCTGCTGCCTCTGGGGAGTTGGACAACTCTCTTCCGTCTCGTTTTGTTTCTGTCTTTCAAATTCACACCTGCTCACATTGTCATTTATGTACAATTTCTGGCAATAATCTGGATTTACATGATATGGTATCAGTCCTATAGACGCCCCGAGCCGATCCTAAGGCCCAGATTTGAATGCATCACATCAGCTGCAGCTAATCCAATCAAGAACCTGATCCTGTACTTTGCTGTGTTTGATCCACCTCGGCCCGATAGAGCTGCAGCTCTGCTCCTATTTAAGGCTCTGCAGAGCCAAGTTCATCTGCTAATGCAGGAGAACATCATGCTGAAAAAAATTCGACACTAACGATGGTTAGAACAAAGCGATGTAGCAAACAGTCTGTTAGCGGCGTCTCCATCCTGCTAATGCATGACCGTCACTGTGAACGGCTTGAAATCATGGCTAGCGGCAAATCATATCAGCTGTTGTTAATTTCTGTTACTTTTATAAGGAACTCAATGGCAGGCTAAAAATAAAACACGAGCATTCGTGCGTGCGTGCGAGTGTATGTTAGGAAAGAAACTCCAGAGTCCCATTTTCCTGTCATAGTCTGACATATCTGAAATTGATGTGTCAGATATGTATTCAACATTCAAGTTACTACAAGTATTGGTCCAGACTCTATTGTAGTATCGGCAGGTGCCCAGTATTATGGGACTCGATTGGGATGGGTCCCGTACTTCTGTTTTTGTTACTCGTTTCTCTTCGTGTTTTAAAGCCTGTATAAGCTGGCTCATTTAAAGATTTGTCTTAGGTTGCAATTATACAAAAACATCTTTCTCATGAGGTCCATGTGTTGAGATATTAAGCCGACCCATCAAACTCCATTTAAGGCAACAAGGAAACAACACACTGCAGTGTACATACATGCAGTAAATAAACCCAGACACACTCTCTCTCCATGCACAGCTGCCTTTTCCCCTCCCAAAGTGCCCTTTGTTTGCATTGATTTCTGTTGAAATAATGACACTCCGTTGCTCTGGAAGGTCAGGTTTCTGCTTCCACAGAACTGTCTGATGCCATTGCTACTCATCGCAATGATAACATCACAGCATCACACGAAGCACTGTTGTGGACAAGAGACCTTAGACCGCCTCACGCACACCCAGCATCAAAGCGATCAGCAGCCAGGCCTGTCTGTCCAAACAATGACGTCCTGAACGCTGTGTGTTCAGGGAAGTCCACAGCGCGAAACAGTTTTAGGTTTGTTGATACATTTTGGTTTCTAAAGAATCGACAACCGAAGGGATGGATGAAATATTCTGAGGACCAAAAACCACGACTGGAAATTAAACAGCAGTTTCTACCTCTGACCAGTTGTAAGGCAGCTGTTGTTTTTCCAGCTCTTGTAATCTGTGGATGGGGCGCTGTTGTTATCAGATATGGATGGCTGTGTGTGTGTGTGCATATGTGTGTGTGTGTGTGTGTGTGTGTCTGCACCCGGGGAGAACCACCCCCAAGCTCAATCTAATGAATGGAACATCGTCTCGTCAATCATGGGCTTTGTCCTGCTCCTCTCTCGGTTGTTTGAACTCAGAAGCAACAATAATCTCAGCAAAGAGATGCGGTTTCTACTTGTCAGCAGTCTTTTTTTCTGCATTTGTGTTCTTTTTTTTTTGTGGCACTACAGCTCCCAGTGTTTTGTTTTCCTTCTCCTTATTGTCTTGTTTGCCCGTCCGTCCCTTTTCATAAAGTGTCTTTCAGTTTCAGTTCTTTCCCCTTTGGAGGGGGAGAAATTGAAAAAAAAAAAAAACACCCAATTCAGCCTTCCAGACTGCAGCGTTAGCAGGGAGACAAAGAGGGAGGGAGTTCACATCAAACCCCGTGAAGCCAGATTGCGATCGATAATTTGTTTACTACGGCTCTGCATCTCGGATGACGTAGAAACATGCATCTCATATGTGCTAAGAGCTGTGAAATGAATCAGTTTCATTATGACGTGATTCATCGTGAGCTCATCTTGGTTGCACAATAAAAAACAAAAGAGGGGCAGAGGTTTGTGTGGACATGTCGACTTGGAAGCAAAGATTAAAGAAGCACCTACAGTACCTGTAGGCCTGTAAAGCAGTGGTGTCGGTCTCTGCTCCAGTGGCTCCGTGTGAGACCTTGTGAGTTAAAATGTGACAAGTGTTGGCAACACATAAACCTCCCTTGACAGGACAGGAATTTCACTAAATGTCACACTGAAAGCATCCAAGCAGTTGCGTAACATCATAAAACCAAACGTTATTTCAAGTCATTGATGACTAAAAATATTCTGTACAATTCAAATGTCTTCAAATGAAATGCTCAGCGAATCCGATGCTGGTTGTGTGAGACGGATCGGCCCCACCTTTAGTGGGTTCTTCCTCGGGTCATGCTACACCCCTTCCAACAAGTTAGTGGAAAATCAGCATCTTAAGTTTAAGATGCTGAAGTTTACTCTGAGTTCCAGCTGCCACCAGCCGTACGATCACATGGAAACTGGCTATTTTTGGAAAGGATCTTATTTTCTGCAGCTGAACTGATGCAGTTGGATGTTTGTATGCGTCCTTATCGGCCACCTACTATCCTACACACGCTGTGACTGCTAGGCTAATAGTGTTAGCACAGATAAGAGTGTGGTTGCAGAGCTTCCTGCTGTGTACACAAGTACATAGATAATGTTCAGATGCAGATGGAGTTTATATGGGCAGCTGTGTACAGCGAGGCAGCATCAGTGCAATATTTGCGAAGTGGAGGACAGGAAGAGTTTTACTGCTGCTTCTTTTAACCACCTGGGATCATCCGAAAATACATAACAGAGATGTATCTCTGCATGTAAACATAGAAACACATGTATTCTGTTCTCCGTATAATCGGGACTTCTGCGTTTCCACTCCGAGATGCTTTCCCCGGTCTGTAATGCTCCATATTGCCAGAGCAAAATTATGCTTTTGTTTCTGGCGTGCTTTGCTGCAGGCCCTTCCCAGGTGGTGACAGAATGAGAACCATCAGTCTTAGTCCGCCACAAATTGTGTCGACGTTTCATCCGTGTCCACCCTACTGTTGCACGGCTCCGTTATTTATCCACCCTTTCATAGAATGAGGTCAGAGCGTTGGGAATGAGGTGCCTGTCCTGAACTTAAGCCACTCTCTGTAATTCATTGGCCCAGGCAAAGGAGCCCGAGCCTCTTAGGTGATTGATCAGGTCCAGCGTTTTGAGGCAAACTGATGTCGCAGTGTGGTCGAAGGGCGGTGCTCACATGATGCTGGAGCCCGGGCAGGCACAGGGGGAGTAATGTGATCAGGGATTGCTCCTGTGTGTCTGCTCTGCTTAATAGTCTGCTGAGCTGCTTTCTTGAGTGAATGAAACAGCCACGTCAATTTTGTTACTTTCAGACTCACCAAAGCAGACAACGCCATGTTCCCAGTTCTTGCTCCCCCTGTGCTAACATCTCCCCCCCCCGTGTGCACCTTACCCATCTCTGCTGCAGCTACCATCTCTTATATCGAGCTGCGCCGGTGTCACATCCAGCTCCCACACAACTCCATCGTAGGGGAAACACTGTCGGCCTTTCTCAAGGACACGTTGACAAGACTCATTGGGATCAAACATATTCCGACCTTTGTGTCACAAGATGTTCTCCCCCACTGGCACCAGGCCACCAGGCAGAGCCTTGAGGTTAATTTGTAGCACTGCAGCTGAGCTATAGAGGCTATATTTTTAAGTGCAATCACTTGTGAAACCATTTAGGAAATTGCCTTTTTTCTCCAAATGAAAGCAAGTCGGAGAGTGTCGACGTTTGATCGTTATCTTTTATTAAATATTTAAGGGACAGTTGTAATCTTAAAAAAAGGCGTGCAACTGCGGCACGGAGAAAATTCAAGCGCTTCCTCCTCCGTGCTGACGCCCTTTCACTGAATTCAGTGGGTCAGGGATATTTTCTATTTTTATATCCAATTTCAGATTAGATTATCGTATGTCTTCCTCTAATTCTGTCCGGACTGAGAGGAAATGAGTCCCCTACAAAGACGTCCTTGTCCTAAGTGATCCAGCAGGTTTCTAATTTTGGCCCCTTGAGACCAGCAGCCGGCTTCTATTAGATTATAGCCAAAGAACAGATGAGACAGTAGGTGATGTATTATAGAGCCTAATTGGGAAATTGCTGGTGAACTTAGGCCCTCTTTGACCTGGAGTCGTCGTATGTTGGTTCCAAACCAAAAGGGTCTTTTTAGTGCAGCGCCGTTCGTCTTGTGTTTGTTTGAAGCTGAAGAAGGTCGTGGGAAGAGCTCCTTCTCTATGTGTTTGACGTGGATTAACTATCGGGGACGGCCCGAGTCATGTTTGATCCCGGTACCACAACCTCGTGTGTTTGCTGATACGATACCGTGTTTTTTATTCCTCTCTTTAACACCTCATAAAACTAATATTCTACTCCCCTAAAGGAGGAAATACAACACCACAACATGCTCAGTGATGTAATACTGCTGCTTGTTTGAATGTAGCCGGGACCTCAGTGACAGAAAGGAGTCGCAGTGTTTGTCATGACTTCAGTAACTGCAACTCAGCATAAAAAAACCCTCAGGACACGTCTCTCTTCATGTCACTCAAAGTTCAGTTAAACAGTTGCATTATACCTGAGGCTAATAGATCGGATCAAAACATATATAACGTATATATATTTGGCCTTTATCTGACTTGAGCAGGTCCCTCCTGGTATATTTTATTATAATTCATACGTCCTCACTGGTTATTTCTATTTTATTTTGCCTTTATTTTAGCAGGATGTTCCCATTGAGATCAGAGAGCTGGTTTACAGGGGGGTCCTCGCCAAGGCAGCAACATAAAGGAAACACTGAAACACAAACAGACATACAACAAACGGCAATTTATGTCCAAAATAATCTTTAGTTTTTGAAATAATTCAGTTTAATGACGAGGCTACAACAACATTATGCAGAGTGTCAGAGAACATGAGACAGTGAAAGAAATGTTACTAAGAGCCCGTAGGGAAGGTCTCATAGATTTTATTTTCTGCTCTCCTCTCTTTCGACTTGACACTTGATGCAGTTGCTTCCCAGTAGCAACATACATCATCAGACCCATTAGCGTCAGTGATGAGCCATGTTGGCTGTTCCCCCAGCAGTCATCCCTCATCTCCTTCTGATTCTAACTGCCATGTGCAGCAGTCAATCAAAACTCATTTTAGGGAACACAGGAGTGCACGCTTACGCGCACACATGGAAATTAATTAGATTGCATTCCAGTTTTTTTCCAGATGTGACGTATTGTTGTCTCCCATCTGCATTAAAGTCATCAAACCAGCGTGTGTTTTTCCATGCAGCTCTCCACTCCGGCAGGGGGGGGGATGAACTGTCTTTCTACAACAAATCAATATATCTATCCATGTTAGTACTCACCACACTGGATGAAAGCTTTTACAAAGCTTTTTGTGGAGGAAGGAGATGATGCCGAACCAGCCTAGGGAGAATGGAATCACTCAGAACAATGGCGTAATTGAGGATCATTGGGGGGAGTCCCCCGTCTGTGGGCACAGGCTGATGTCCACTGGACTGGACACCCCACAGCAGAGGCTGTTTCCCCCTCAGGCAGGGATGTGACCTCATTCAGCCAAGTGGGAACCAGAACCCCCCCCTAACTCTGCCCAACCCACATTTATACATGCAAGCTCACACACGACACTGGTTTTCTGCTTTAATTCCAGATCATGACTCACAACATTGTCCTCTTGTTAAAGGAGCGGTTGACCCCTAAGATGCTGTGTGAGGGTCTTAAAGAGGAGGAAGAGTGGAAGAGAGTATCTGTGAGAACATTTCTCAGATGTGTCAGTTGATCCATCGATCAGTGTTCACTTCATTCATCCGGCTGGTTTGCCGCCGTTATGTTTAATATCATCGTAAATGTAATATTGTTGGACGAAACGAAACAATTTAGAGACATTCAGAGCGTTGCACTGAAATTGTGTCGTCCTCTTTTCACCAGTTCAATTTGTATATGCTTAAAAAATAATCTTATTTAAGGTGATCCCCAAAGTGTGGGCAATGGCCCCCTAGTGGGCTGTGCGGGTACTGCATGTTTGCCAGGAGGGGTCATTTTCAATAAAATAATGAATTTGTAATGTAAATATATAATTTTTATATTCTTTCATGATCTGGTGTCACACTAACAGGATGCAGGCTGAATAATTCACTGTTCACACTGAATTGATTACATGTATAGCTTTACAAACTGGTAAATGTATGAGGATGGATTATTGATTTGCACTGCTGCAGTTTGGGAATAAATACATTTTTGATTAACAGTGTAAACAATGCTTGCTTGCAGTTTCATCTGGTTCTTTTTAAACAGATATAATCATGCATTTGCTGTACAGTGAGAAGGATCGAGAGCGTGTTAGTTTCAGGAAAAGATGATTGGTGGAGTTTTTGTCCTCTCTTCCATCAGCTAGTGTTGCACACAGCACCATGGGTCGATGGATCAGTGGGCCGCCCACTCTCTACTCCTACTGCTCAGTGTGTGCCTCCTCATGTTGGCCTCCTGCCCGGTCTATTTACAGCAGCCCCATCTCAGATATTGTGTTATCTTTGTAGCCTTTCAATGTAGATACCCTCGCTGTCGCACGGTAACAGTAAGGCAGTCCCGCTGTGCATAACAATGGTCAGCTCAATAAAATCAAAGTACACCAAAAAAAGCAGAAGGATACTGATTCCTCCTCTCCCCCGAGACTGATCCCTCCTCTCTATTGATTGGAGAGGAGACTGAACCCTATTGAATATAAGACTCCATGCAAGGCAAGGTCGTGTAAGGGTTTAAACCCTCAAATAAATTGCACAATGTCCTTTTGATTTCAAGGATTGTGGCATGAAAAGGAGAAAGTTTAAGGAATTACTTTGCTAATTAGACAGCGACAGTCACTGTGACAAAGACTTAGATAGAATGGAAAGAAGACATTTAAGGGTTAAACAATCACTAACTCTGAATGTATTCTGTCTGCAGATGGCAGGTTACAACAAATGCCCCATTCTGTCGGAGCAGATGTCACCGGCTCCATGGCTCCTCTGAGCGGAGAACGCAAGTCGTCGGCCCCCATCCACTCCAGCCAGCCTGTCCTCTTCACCTTCGACGTGCCTGTGCGCCACAGCAGCTCCCTGTCCAACAGCGCGCCCCAGGACTACCTCCTCCTCCACCAGTGCATGAGCAGGAAGACGGAGAGTGCACGGTAAAGGTCACGACCCTCGGGCGTCCTGTGTCAGTTTCCTGTTATCCACTAATGCAGGTCAACCTACAGGTTTAAGGGGCTTCCTCAGCTCAGAAGCCCCTGAGGGTTCGGACTACTGTTATGTAGGGAAAATGATCCAACCGCTTTGTGTGCATGCGTGCGGAAAGACCACATGTGCTCCGTTTGAGGAAGTGCGAACAAAAGTCTCATTCCAGCTTCTATTACCGATGTTAATTGGAAGTGAATCATCTAAACTAGAAGTTGTCAAAAAAGACTAATACATGATATTGAAGACGTGATTGAATCTGGCTGTTTATGTTGATATAAATGATTTAACGCTGCAGCGAAAGACGGAGACGGAGTGTAATGATTGAATTATCTAACACGCCATGTAATGTGATTTCACAATAACGTGAAGAGAAAACATTCTGGTGGGAAAATCAGTTTTTAGTTAATCCATCGTATTAAATAGCTGAAAAATAACAGCATTTCATCCCATCAATGCAAGAGTCCGTGCAGAACCTGCTGTTTAATCAATTCATGAATTCATCTTTTAAACACAGAAATACCACAGCTCGCCGTTTCTATATGCACGAGTGCACCTATATCTGCTGCCTCTCAGCGGGACAAGAACAACAGTGTTTATATTAAATGCACTCCTGGGTTTTCCATTAACATTCCCCTCAGCTCCTGCTGTCGTCCGACTTGCCTCCGAGAATCGGAAAAAGGCGGCTTTAATAATAATGACATTCAGCACATAGCCAGCACAGTCGATGATCAATGAGGTTCAGGCTGCAATCCATCACTCCTATAGGTTTAGACTCGCCCAGGGTGGAACTGCCCTCTCCAGCCACACAATGTGCTCATAAATCTGCTGCGTTGGCCCCACTGTGAAACCCGGGAAATCAAAACCTCACGATCCATCTCATCAGCTTTATGCAGATATTTCTGTCACTCCCCGCGCAAGCTTCTGCTCTGTGGGTCTTCTAATTAAGACCGGCGCTGTTTGCCGGGGTATGAATCACGTCAGAATGACACTCCATTGGTCTGATCCTGAATGGTATGAATTCATCTAAAAGCCTGCCGTGCGTGCACAATCAGGGAGTGATCAAAATTATTGATGACGGAAAGGACGAATTGATGAAACCCCGTATCCCATCTGACGTGAGGAGGAAGTGAAGTCGGAGGAAGCAAAGTGTTGTGTCGATATTAATTGTATTACAATGACGCATTGCTCGATTAAAATAATGAAGTTATGTTTAAAATCAAGCAACCTTTGGAGACCTGCAATTTAGCTGACTCAACAGAGATTAGTGTAGACATCAAGTAACAACTCATCAAGGGTATCTCATCATTGGCCAACTACGCTGGACCATTGCTCAGCTAACTGAGCAGAAATGTCTGTGCTCTAGTTGGCACTCAAGGTCAAGTCCTCCAAAGAATAAATGAGGCATGTCCCCTGGGTGCCTAGCAGAGGCTGAGCGACTGTGGGAAACTCATAATATTCTTCCTTTAAGCACGTCAAGTGGAATACGTGACATCATGTAAACAAATCACCCTCTTAAATGCATCATAAATGTATGCATTATGTTGCAGTTGCATATAGGCGCCATATATTGTCTGGTGTGTTGTTAACTGTATGCCATGCTATAGAGCTTTTTCTGCAGTGCTATGGTGCCATCTAGTGGCTATCTGGGTGATTACTAATGTTTTGTGAAATACACCTGCGATCGCAGGCGGTTGTCTGACAGTTTCTGAGGAGGAGGAGGAGGCTTCCAGGCTCGGCGTTCAAAGTATGTGAATAAAGTTAATGTGTCTATGTCTTTGTCCGTGTTGCAGGAGTGCCAGTTTCTCCCAAGCCACTCGAAGCAATCTGTTTATGGGCAGCGACTCTGCAGTGCAGAAGCTCTCCCACGGCTTTTCCCACTGTCTGAACGGGATGGGTGCTCAGCTGCACGGATTCTACAGCCTGCCCAAGCCGGGGAAACACCAGCTACCGGCGCATGACGACTCTGCCCAGGAGGCTTGTTATGTTCTTCCTCGGGGTTATAGCTCGGAGGCTCATAGCGGTCAAGGTGAGCTGGAACTGGAGAACGAGGAGTTGTACACCTTCCAAACGCCCTGCAACACCCTCGCCACCATGCATAGCAACGAGCGTCCCACTGACAATTACGACCTTCCCACACCGCCGGGTTCCTTCTATCAAATCCCCCGGACGTTTGATAAGAATCACAATGCCTTGACCCCCTCGAGCTCTGAGTCTTCCTGCGCTCCTCCTCCACGGCCCCCGAAACCCAGCCAGGGGTCAGAGGGGCAGTGGGGAAGTCCCCAATCAGTAGGGAGCCACAATGGAGATGCAGCGGTGTCGGTCATCCCACGGAGGAACACTCTACCTGCTGTGGAGAACATCCGGCTGCACCGAGGTACACCGACCGCATCTTGTGTTTTAACGTTCATCGTGACTGTTGTTTGAAATGAATGTCTGACATGAGTCCCATCCTCTTGTGGTCGTGCATTGACCTTGCACTTCCTCCACCCACTTTTTCCTTCTTCCTCTATCTTTCCTTTTCCTGCTTGAACCCCAGCAGCTGAGCAGAAAACAAAGGGGCCTGTCGAGACGCTAATGAAATTCAAGCCGTGCACCCGGCTCTAGAATGTCTCGTTTCAGGCTGATGGGCAGTAAAAAAAAAAAAGCAAACAGACACAATGCATGGCCGGTTAGTATGCCGTGTTCTCTGCTCACGCTCAGGCCTCATGTAGAGACAAGAATCGACCTGTGACCTTTTTTTTTTTGTGAGTCTACAGGCTGTTCAAACACCTGTGCTGCAAAGACTAATTATAACCAAGCGAAGCATTTAATTGCTCACCACTCCCACTCTGTTCCACCCGAAACACGAGTTTACTCTTAGAAATGTCAACGCGTGCTGCAGCGATTATTGTACAACATGTCGCCGGAGTTGTACCTCGTCATACGGAGAGTTGGGGTTTTTTTTTCCTGTTTGATTTTTCGAGGCAGAGGAAAATAGTGATTTCTCTCCTGGACTCTCTCCACAGGCTCCTCCTTTGAAACTAACAGCCATCACCGTCCCATCCATTTCAACAACTCAGGCCAGTCTGTGGAGTCTGTCAATGATGGGTTCAGCTCCTATCTGGTGAGTCACTCTCTCCCTTTAACTGCACTCCCTCTCCAGTCAGCTCCAGTAAAGTCACGAACCGCAGAGATAGAAAATTCATTTCTACTATATTTTTTTTTTCCAATTGAGTGTTGCAATAGTGAGCCCAGATTGTCTAAGGCAGTCATGTGCCCTCTCTCTCTCTCTCTCTACTCTGCTGTCACCAGAGAACCAAAGCCCCTCTGACTCGCTCAGACAGTGGCAACTCCGATGACAACTACGTGCCCATGAATCCTGGCTCCTCGCCACTCAGCGCTGCCCAGGCTGACAGCCCTAAGAATATCTACATCCCCATGAGCCCCGGGCCACATCACTTTGACTTCCCAGGATTCTCAGCAACATTACCTGCCCGTAAGGGGAGCAGCGCCTCCCTGTGTCACCGACCGGGGCGTCTCAGCGATGTCACCCCCCCACCCATCAACCGCAACCTCAAACCAAACAGGAAATGTGAGTGTTTGACAGCAGACGTCCCCCTGTTTTTGTTTTTTAATCGCCATTTTGGGATTCAAATCAAGTTTGTCAGATGACAATTGTTTTCTGTTGACGGTCTGCCCCCTGTTTTCCACAGCCAAGCCAACACCTCTCGATTTGAAGAACAATGGGTTCATTGATGAGCTGCCATTTAAGAGCCCAGTCACCATGTCCTGGACACGGCCCATGTGAGTCAGGCCCCAAAGTTGGATCGTACACATTGATGCTGTACTCTGCTGCCGCCTGAGGTCAGAAGGTAGAAACACTCACAGTTCTGTCTCCTCTGCTCCAGGCCTGCTATGAACTCCATGTCCTCCCAGCATTGTCGACCCATCTCCACACAGAGCATCACCAGCACCGACTCTGCAGACAGTGAGGAGAATTATGTAGCTATGGTAAGTCTCGGTAGCCGAGGGGGGTGTCAGGAGAGCACATTGTACTCTTTGTTTTGATGATCTGCTTGTTTGTGTGCTGCTCCTACCGACTGCACCCTGTGTAAATGTAAAAATACTTCCTGACCCAACAGCAGAATCCAGCGTCTACCTCCCCGGCCGTGAGCGGCACCAGCAGCCCCGCCCTTAGGAAGTGTGGCAACGTGGACTACCTGGCGCTGGACTTCCAGCCTGGGTCACCCAGCCCACACAGAAAGGTGACAGATCTTTCATTTGTTGCAGCATTCGCTCACATTTCTATCACACAAAAGCCTCACTCCTCCCTTCTTCATTCCTCCACAGCCGTCCACATCCTCCGTGACGTCTGACGAGAAGGTGGACTACGTGCAGGTCGATAAGGAAAAGACCCAGGCGCTGCAGAGCACCATGCAAGAGTGGACCGATGTGCGGCAGTCTACCGAGCCTGCCAAGGGGGTCAAGTCTTGACACCGATCAACAGAACAACAAATTCCTGTGTTTCGTCAAGCATCTCCAGTGTCATTTGTTTTCTATTGTCACTGTGATAACTGGTCGGGCTTGTTTTTAAAGAGTGAAATGTTTGGACAAAAAGCCATAACCTACCCTATGCCTGTCCCGCTGTGCTGACTACCGCTACGACGCACTGCAAACATGCAGGATATCAGGCCAGACAGGTGAAGCACTCCCCGCCAAAGCTCTTCATGCAAACTGTGTATGAAAAAATATCATCAATCCATCCATTTATAAAAGTGTTTCTCCAAAGTCCTCCAAACCAAATGGAACGTTTGGTTTTCTTTGCATCTTGTAGGTAATTGTTGCCACTGAAAAAGAGCAGAGGAAGCTCGATAACCGTGTTTGAGATACTGCACGAACGTGCTTAGCGGTCTCAGGAATGCCAAAATGCACTTCAATTTGTCGCATGCAGGCAGACTCTTTTCTCTTTTCACTTCAGCCTATCGTTTGTGCTGAGTCTTGCAGAAGCAGTGAAGAGATTATTGTTACTGCAGGCAATCATTTCAGCTTAGCAGTGCATGTCTGGTAAGAGAAGGTGGGGTGGGGGGGGGTATACAGGCTTCCAAATATGTAAAGGCCTGTGTCAGAAGCCCTTACGACAACTGTGCATGACTGTTCAGTTTCAATTGAATCGTATTAAAAAAAAGCTGTCAGGCTGGATGGCGAGCGAATGATTTCGGCGAAGGTACAAAGTCCTGATGTGCAGAATGAAGAAAGCACGACAGATGCGGCGGATTGTATCGGTGTAGCTTTGACTTCCCTTGTCAATTCACTTCAGGTAACATTGGAATACATTTCATCGTAAATGTGCACTGACCAAGAAATTATGGAGGTGGAGGAAGACGCGTTCAAAGAGATCCGTGTAAACACGAGCAGAGCAGCGTGTTTGTGTTCTCCAGGATTCAATCATTCAGCCGATCCCCGTCTCCGTTCCCTGACAAGCCACACACTACAGCTACGCCTCTGAAGAATCAATGTCTCCTGTATGTAAATTATTAATAGAATGACAGATTTGCTGGTGCGACCGTCGTTTGATGCACGCGGCGTCTGAGACAAAACAAAAAGTGCACTACAATAACTTAAATGTTGTGCTATTCTTGCAAAAGCAAACCTGCCACGATGAAGATTCGCCAGTGATCACAGTCACTTAAAAAAAATGATCATTTGTTTGAATTGCCTTACATTTTCATTTTCCGACTGTAAATCTTTTGCCTCGGAGAAATTTTTTAATTATTCATAATTTTATTCAAGGAAGAGCCATATTGTATTTAGGGCAACTGAATGATCAAGTAGTTCAACTTAAGTCCAGTATTTCACTGTGGGCTGGAACCACTGAATCCCTATTTGATCTCGGCCACGCAGTGCTCGATGGTGTTATGGATAATTTCATTAAGATGTTCGTCTTAATGTTTTTTCTACCATTTTTACTGCTTTTTGTATTGTTTTTTTTATCATTATTTTTTACTGATGCATGTAAGCAAGTGATATTCACATGGAGGGAGTCAGGCTACGTTAAACTAGGTTTGTTACAATGTGCATTTTATTCCCTTTTGAATTCCCATACATGAAGGGGGGGGGGGGTTGTTCGAGCCGGCATGTCCTTCCCGGTTGAACTGTGATTCACAAAGAAAAAACGAGAAGAAAAAAAAAAGACTGAAGAGAAGCCTGTCTCCCTCACTCTCCGAAGTGAAATGGATGTGTAATTTATTACCTAGAGAGACCTGTTGTAGGCAGATGAGCCGTGTTTGTGTCGTGGTAGATTGTGATTCGTAGTGTGTTTCGACGACAGGCGGACTGGGCGAGATGGAAAGCAACGCTCAGATCTACTGTCAGACTGTCACTGGGATGACGTACTGTACTAGTAGAGATCTCTTTTTTTTAACCACTGTTATTGCTACTACTGTAAAAGCATTTGCAGATTTGCTTGCGTGTTAATTTATTAATTTATTGTGTATTTTGCAGTTGACAGATTTAAAAAGGAAAAAAAAAAAAACAACAACAGCCAAACAAGGAAAACCTTCTCTCTACTAACATCGATGTAAGCGAAACTGTCTTGATTTTGTGAAGCAATATGACAAATGATGCCAGTGTGATGGTAATGTGGTACAGTTCATTTGGGATACAAGACTTTGTTCATTCCTGTATAATGGTAGACTTAAACTGTGGACATAGAATAAATCAAGAACCGACAGCTGGTGTGATCGTTCTTCTTTAAATACAAACACAAACATGACCCCATTTCTTATCTATCTTTCAGCCGTACGTTATTAATTACCTCCGCCAGGGAGGTTATGTTTGTCTGCCTGTTTGCAGAATTAAACGAAAACAACCCAAATAAACGTCACAGAACTTATTGGAGGGTTGTAGCATGGGCCAAGCAAGAACGTGTTATATTCTGGGGCAAACTCGTTCAATATAGCAAGAAAAACTGCATTATTTTACATTGGATTTGGCGGCGGTCTGCGCTCTCCAAGTGCCCATCTGTCAACAGAAGTACACCAAAACTCTCCAATGGAACTCTGCAGCGCTTCCTGTAGAAGATGACACTGCACCTCCTGTAGTTCAACAACAATACTGACTCCATAGAAGGGATTCGCCTGTAGCCTGCTGCCCCGCGAGCGAGAGACACCCTTCTACTGCACCTACAAGTGAGGCGGAGCAGAACATTCAGTCCACACGGCAGTTGGCACCCACATGAGTTGATACACATATCAGTAGTTCTGATTGTACACCCGATTGCAAATCACACAGACTAAAATAATAAAAAAAACTGTACTTGTGTATCACCTTTCACATCAAGGTTTTTATATTTGAAGCTTTAGAACAGCAGCAAACACCTGAGCACAAACTAATACAACAACATCGATGAAAAAACAATACAAATAAGTAAAAACGCTGTCATGAAGAGGTCGTTTCTGTATCTATCTAAAATAAGTTTACAGAGATCCAACAATTCCCCCCCTTGGTGAGAAGAAAAAAAACGTCCTTTTAAGAGGAAGAAACCTTGAACCAGAGTCAGCAACATGCTAATAATGAAAGCATGAATGAGCTTCTCAGCATCCTGTTGTGTTAAAAACTGCTCTATTTTTGCAACGTTTCTCTTGTGGAAGTGACTGTCGGGGTTTCCCTTAATAATTAGGGCGTTAAAAATAAAAAAAATCTAGAATGATTCCTAAAAGATTATGAATAAAACATCACTTCCTCTAAATCAACTTAAAGTACATAGGAAATGTGCACTGAGTTGCTGCATCACAGTAAATCACAGCTAGAAATGAACCGTTAGTGCTTGTTAAATGAAGATTTGATCATTTTTCGGCGATGACAAGAAGCCTAATTTCTCAAGAAGAATGTGAAAACTACTAATCAGATAAAAGTAAGAATTAAAAGACTTGCGGCTGAAGAATAAGATGTGTAATGAACATTTCTTTACGCTCTCAATCCTGAGGTTGAACTTCATTCGTCAGCGATTAATAGCAAATCTGATATTAGCTTTCTTTCTGTCTGCTCCTGCTGTGGGGGGGCAGAGAGAGAAAGTAAAGGTTACTAAAGCTTTAAAGATATCTCATGTTTGGAGTTCCTCTGGATTTTTATTGTATCCTATTTTTCTTGTTAGACCGCTGCCAGACCTTTGAGCCTTTTTACTGGCTATGACGAAATTCAGCAGGATTCTAACATTCCTTTATTTTCAACAGAGCAGTTTGATCTCGGTCGATCATGCAGTTTATTATTACAGTGCTATTTCCTCAAACTGTTGCTCGACTTGAGAAGTGTTAAGTGAAGTCTGCTGGACTTTAAAGAACTAAAACATTATTTATCACTGGGGTGTGTTGCAAGACCTGATCCATGTCACTGGCAAGTGGCTTCAAGACTATCAGTGACCATGAGGCTGGATTTAGGATTCTGGTGTCAGACAGGAAGGATTGAGTCCCAGTTCCAGCTCAGCGAGGTGGTAGCAGATGTTGTCCAATAGCTGCAACAGGTTGAGGAACACGATGTCCAAACATTCGAAAGCAACTTGAGGCAGAATGTTTAACATTTTAATGATTCTAGCAGGGCCGATTTGCAGGCCAGTCTTTGTTTCCCCTCTTTGGCTCTTTCTCTGTGGAGTTTAACAACATATTTTCCGCATGTTTGTGTGGTTTTCGACTTGGTGCTTCACTTTTCTCTCTGCTTTGCAATGACCTTCTATGTCAGAGTGATTATAAATATAATCCTTGCAGTATGCCGGGGTCCATTCTCAGTCAAGTCATCGAGACTTCCCTATTGATGAATAGGGAAGTTCACAGTCACGTTAATGTTAGGAGATGATAAATGTGTGACAGCATATCTTTAACAGTAAAATAACAAAAAGATAAAACCAAGAAAAAAGTCAATTTATCCTGTTTTCAATCATCAAAGACACCTTCTTAAGTTGTACTCAGGCACAAAATTAAACAGGTATGACTTGGAATAAGAGGTAATATAAAAACTTAACAACTTTAAGAAACATTGACTAATTCTATCTGCAAATAGAAGCTCAGTGAGCTACTCAAACATCATTGTGAGGTTCCTTTCCCTGCCTGTCCTGGCGGGACAGTTCCCTCTTCTGTCCACTAGAGGGCGCGTCAGCTCCTCGCTTCATCCGACTGAGTGGATCATGTCAGAGGAGGAATGTTCATACAATGAGGGTCTGTGTATAGTATCGCCTCGGTGCACCACACGGACAAACGATTGTCAATGGACTATTTGAGACGGATTTCACTCGGTTTATGCAACGGCCCCCTGCGTTTCGCCTGCGTGGTTTGTGACTTGTAATTTTTTGCGAGCAGTTTCTTTCTATCGGGATGGAAAGAGAAGGACACCGAGAGGAAGGACTATTTTCCAAACAAAAATGTTGTGAGTCTTGAAGTGAGGTGGATTTTTTTTTTTTTTTTTTTTTTGGTGGCTTTTTTCTAGATTCCCCATTCCTCTCACTTTGAATTTTGGACCCTTTGAAAACGCGAGGCACATTTGAGATAAAGTAGGATGCCAGGGATGAATCTATCCATGGGTGAAACTGAAGTTGTTCTCGCTGTGGTTGCGAATCATCCCGAGGGTTTAATATTGAATATAATTCAGCTGTGAGCCGAGGTCGAGTGGTTAAAGCAAGATTAATTCCAGCTGCGAGTCTTTTATGTTTGTAAATCATTTCAGTTTTAATTATAAGCTGACATAGCGCCCCTGAGGAGGAATCATGAATACGCGCCTCTAACACTGGGACTTTATAATGTCTCCTTTGGTACCCAGGATAAGTTGTTTTGTGATCTTATCTAACTTAGCAAGCAATTGTTGTTCGAATCTTTTGTGTCAGTGTGTCCTTCCCCACCGTTTGGTGAGATAAGCTTTGTGAAATATCTGCGTCGTTTCTTTTCCTCTGACTTTCTGCGCGCTGTCTAGTATTTTTCATAGCTGAGTCCGTTGCATTGTCGTCTTCCATGCTCGTACTGGGCTCCATCAAAAGCTCAGTGGACCTCTGTAAACTTGTCGGGGACCTGCGGGGATGGGAGAGGCGACCCCCGCTCAGTCCGCTGCCGGGGCATTTGCACCCATGTTGGGTGTCGGTTTAGCATCTATGTCCGGTGGGGTTGGCAGCGGGCCGGTGGTGGGCACCTCCAGAGGTTCCGCGGTGCCACAGCTGCACAACGCCATAGTCGAGCGTCTGCGCGCCCGCATCGAGTTGTGCAGGAGGCACCACTCCACCTGCGAGAACCGCTACCAGAGGGGTCAGGCCGAGAGCTCGGACCGGGAGCACGAGAGCACGCTTCACCTCCTCAACATAGTCCACCAGGGGCCCGGGACCCGAAAAGCTAAGGGCAGCCGGGGATCGAACCAGCAACCTCCAGAGTACAGCAGGGCCAATGGGGAGCAGAGGGGCCCAGAGGGCGACCAGAAGATCTCTACACGCATAGCGGTGAGTCTTATATCTGATGGAAATTAGTGGTAATGATGATGCTGTTCATGAGATGATGATGCTTTTACTCATGATGATGATGATGATGATGATGATGATATGGCTGTTGTACCTCTGAAGAGAAAATCTGTTAAAGTTCAGACCTAACTTATAGTATAATGTGTATTCCAGGAGAGGTAATGGGTCAATAAGAGATATAGTTACACTTTCTAGATGTATCATGTGCCTGGAAAAATCAATGAAATATTCCAAAAAGTCTTCTGCTGTGACTGTGCCAAACATCCAGGGCAACCAAGATCAAACCACATGTCAGGAAATGTTTGAAGGTTCCTGATTCTGATGATTAAAGGGCCTTTAGAAGTTTTTCAGTTTGGCTCACAAATCGCTCCAGTCTGAGGAAACTGTTTGGAGGTCATGGGGCCATGGAGATGTTTTTCCATTCGCTGGAAACCCTGTAAACATCTCCACCGTGCAGCGGATACAAGCAGAGGGATGCACATGCATTCCTGTTGGCTCGGTATTGACTATGCACCATTATCTCGTCTTACAGGGCCACTAAATCTATTGATTCTATATGTCACATGAAGTATTTCTCCAGGGGGTGCTACCTGTCATTGGGCTTCCCAAAGTAGTTTTAAAGGACTCGTCTTGTAAATATCAGCAGGACCTTTCTGTGTGCCTGCTTCTGCTGATAGGACCGACTTCCTGTATGGCATCTGCTCAGCCAGTGAGATAGGAGGTTCTTGTATTCTTTCGTTTGGAGCTCAACATGTGGACTTAGAGTGATATCCCTAACAGCATTTCAATCAAATCAAAAGGTTGAGAGCTCGTAGATGTTTGTGATGCTCATGTTCATGTATTGTCATTATTTAATTTGGTGATGGATGACCTCCACTACATATCATGCAACTGTATTCGCCCCATTCGCATACACAAAAAAAAAAGATGGTCTTTATTTATAACCTTAATATAAAATGCTGTTCAGTAAGTCACATCTGTAGCTTTCATGCTCTTTAGGAATATGATGGCAAGACACAACAACATCATGGATTATATTGACTGTCTAAAGGAGGTCAGGCAACATCATTATCATGTAGCGTTTCATTTTTACTGATGTTGACTCCGGAGTAGCGCGTTCTACATAAAACTGATGAGCGCAGCAAGATGGGGAGGAGGGAAACGAAGGCCTGGCGTACATGTTTACATCAACCCTGAGGTTAATACGTTCTTCACAAGTCCTGACGGTGTGGGTGGAGCTGAACCTCACCCACTGCTGAAACTCTCTTTAATTTAAGATGCATATAAAAATATTAATATCCGAAGCATTAACACTGTTCTTTCTGCGGTTCTTTTAAATCGGTCCTAAGAACGTTTTCGAACATTTCCTGGGGTGCAGCGGTAGTTAACCCTGTTCCGTTCCTCGGTAGAAAAAAAAGTAAAGCATTGGCCACATCTGTGTATTTTATTGACTGTTCACATTGGAATTTGCATTACACAAAGTGAGGGAGCAAGCAGCCGTGGATTACAACTGACTGGGAGCGGAGAGTGAGCAGCACTTAACAACGGTGCTCATTGAGACCAGATTAACAAAGGATTTTCTTTTAGATGAAATTTGAGAAATGGGAAAGAAGAGATGAGCGTTTACTTATCCCTCGACTCAGAAAATGATTTTTCATAATGCTTTCATGACCTAATCGGAAGCTTCTGAATATTCATATATCATTTTTTTCCCCCCCAAACCAGATTTTCAATCTCTGGCGTTCACGCTGCAGGTAGAGTATCGGTGAAGGCTCTCAGCGTAGAAATAGGTCACAGAATGGAGATTACAAAACACTACTACTGTGTGCAGACATTCAATTTTCCCTCAGATCCGGATCCAGCTACCATCTTCCATCGATCTACCACCAATAGAGTGTAGTGAGCACAGAAAATAAAGGCTTAACAAACAGTGATGCAGCCTCGCTGCGTGGAGCACGCCACGCACTGTCATGCCCTATTATCATGTGTTTAACAAATGGCTCACTAAGCACCGTCTTGAAAGCTGTGGTGGCCATGAAACTGTTTGAAGCACAGGGTCCCCTTATAAATGTTTAGAGCCACTGAATACATTTCCTCCTGGTGTTTACTTTGAGTCCAACGGGCCCTGAAAAAGTAGTAGGCAAGGGATGCCTGGTGATTAACATTTCTGTGTGCACTGGGAGGATTTTTGTTATTTCCGAGTCTTGTTGTAGTGACAGATTTGGGAACTATATAGGCAGCATGTGTGCTTAGAGAAAAAAGGGGCTCTGTGTCTGTTGTGTTTGCCCACTTTCTAGGCTACGTGTCCAAGTCCACCGCAGCAGCTCCTTTTTTTAAAACGCCAGCGCGTGAGACTTCCTGGTCATCTAGCGGTCTGAAACACAAACCACGTAACCGCGACGTCGGCACAGACCTTTGTTTGTTTGGCATGCTGCTCTCTCTCTCCAAGGTTCCCCGCTGCTCTCCGCTGTGGGCCACCCAGTACAGGCACAATAGCAGAAATCACTCTTTAAGCTTAATGTGTTGACTTGACACAAATGTGGAGACTTTAAATTGGCAACTGCTTGCACTGTGGATGAGCGATCACCGGTTTCATATCCTATTAATTATGAACCCTAGAAAAAGGTTGCAAGATAAACCTGAAGTGGAGCCTGACCGATTGATCGGCCAGCCGATATTTGGTATGTTGCACTGATATTAAACCTTTTGCAGATAAATATTTCACTTGTAAAATCTATTATCAGTTTGTTATATATGCATCAGTATTTGTAGATAGGACGATATAACAGTGTCGTGTGTTGAAACTGTGACATCAAGCACACGACAAAAGGTCATCATGATAAGCACAACAGAAACAGTTGAATACTTTACTTAGAATATAAAGTTTATCAGCTGGTATATCACTATCGGTATTTCTTACTCCGCACTATCGTATTGCCATCGCCCCTAAATATACAGGCTCTAATCCAGGGCCGTAATTAGAATGTATCTGATACGCAAATGCAGAGCACTGCGAAGGCCGGAGGGCGAAGGATCTGGAATATTTGTGACAGTTAACAGCGGGGTAGGTAAAGGGCTGTAATTATGATTTGTATTGAGGGGGACTCCGGACCCCCGGCTGCTTTGGGCTCCCCCAGTATTGACCCCACGGCTGCGGCCTTGCTCTAATCTGAAGGGTTGCAAGATGTTGAATAATATAAGAGAGCAGAAAAATATATTACTGCATATATTACTGCTTCACAAACTGTCTTTTTACTTTTTCAAAACGTCAAAGAAATATCAAGTCCTGCTTGAATCACTGACATTACTGCAGATAGAATTGGTTCCCTGTTAAGTGGCCCCAGTTTTAGCTGTGTCTTCACAGTTGTCTTCCACAGATTTGTCACCTCTGGATACGACCCGGGGGGTCAATCAAACACATAGTTTCACAGCCCATTCGAGTGTATAAATGCACGGAGACAAAGAAAGTCCTTATTCTCTCTTGCGGTCGTGAATGATAGACGTAGAATGTGCATGTGTGCATGGTGGGCTGTTCGCTGTAGGGTTTCCCGGCATTCCCCTGTCGAACTGCCTGAATCTGAGCTGCTGGTGGTCTGATCCCGGCCTGGCTGGGCTACGAAGTGAAACAATTAGCCCAGGTCCATGAGGCCCACCCACCGTGAAGCCCACAGCCTCGCCTGTGGATGCAGCGAAGGACCCACGTTCATCCTGCAGATCACTTCGCGGGAAGATAAAAAACATTTTATTAAGCAGGAGCAGCTAAATTACTTTAAGTCCCCTTCGCCGCGGCCTGGGAATGCTGTGCTTGCTGTTTATTGACAGCACAGCGTCACCGTAAGTCTGATGTGATTACGCTTGTCTCGTTGTGCAGACTGTAGCGGTGAGATGAGTCGAGCATCTCACACCGCTCTGATTAAAAGACATTACGATAGGCCGCCATAAAGCCATCTGTTAATCTCCTCCTTCTATTTGGGATTAGCGCTCGTTGAAAGATATGGTTTAGACACATGGCTCAGTCCAATTCTCATCATGCTCGGTGCATTTTATGGAGTATCTATTCAAATGTTGGGTATCTTTTCTTGTGCACAGTTTATTGCAACAAAAAGTACCAACATTTTCTAATCTGTGCATAACAATCTGTGTATGTTAGCAGGATTATAGGGATGTAGAGTGGGCTAAGAAATATATATATATGTATTTCTAATACTTTTGCAAATTGTATATTAACAGACGTATCTGATT
>CAAKHC010015804.1:0-10461 GCA_901007825.1 Macroramphosus scolopax | reverse complement strand
CATTGTTATTAGGCCGCTGCTTGTCTGTCTGTGTTTCCATGGCGGAGTGACTACAGGAAGAGGGAAACATCACACATACAACAAGCTGTTAGCCTGTAGCATTGACATTTGCAGACAAAAATCCCTTTCTTGTGCTGAGGGGGAAAGGAGGACAACAAACTAATGAATTGATTGAACAAGTAATTTGTTCAAGAATCTTTCAAGACATGGAAGAAGCCTTGAATGAGCTAATACAGAAGCAAACATCAGGCTTCATATGAGCCAGGTGCACTAAGCCAGCAATCAACCAATATAGATGAATTAATCCCAGATTAGTTATTGATAAAAACAACTATTAGTGGCAGACCTGAACGGATTACGAGTAAATCTTACAGGCAACTTTACAAACGCTGCAACTTGAGAGTATTTGCAGGAGGCTGCAAAATATTGAAAAACAGCGAACGCGCCTTTAAAACACTCACTGACCTCGTCCAATAATGTGTGTTCTCTTATGAATGTGCAATACCACAAAGGTTCAAGGAGGACAGAAGAAAATAATCCAGTATTCAAAGTTGAAAGAGCCAGAAGGGAGAAATTATTGATTAATAAATGACTGGGTGCACTAACAGTTGATAAAACTGTCAATGAATCGATTTATGGGAAGTCAAATAAGATCTGAACCTTAAAGCAATTATAATGCAAACTGTTGTGTTATTCTATGAAAAGAGAAACCAAACAACAATAGAAGAGTAAGAAGAGCCGTAAACATGAAGTTATTGTCGTTATTATTGCAGGTTAAAGCGACTTAACAAACTCACCTCATCGAAGGAAGCACCGACCTGTGGAGGTAGAAAATCTAATTTGGAATCCACCGATGCCGCAAACAACTTGGAACTCGTCTCTCTCATGGGAGGAGACTCCAAAGTGCGTCGACATGTTCACATACTCCACCCATGTTTGGACACGTCGCTGCTGCGCTTCCTTCCCCGCGGTCACCTGTCGTCATCCTCCGCCGGGCGGAGAGGAGGAGGAGGGAGGAGGAGGAGGAGGAGGACGGGAAACATCACCTGTCTTCCTGCTTTACATGAAATCGACTTGTTTACGGTTTCGCTCTCGTCTCCGTGTCACTGCCTCCACGATCGTTCGGCGATACAGGGTTCAGATTACGTCATGGAAATAAGTTTTTTGCAGTGCAAAAGATATAATCTAATCTGAATGCTACTCTATTATTACTATTGAATAAAGAGGGAGACATCTTTAGTTCAGCTCTTGTGACCCCAGATTGGTGTGTAGTTAAGGAGATCTTTCTAACTGTCAGGGGCGTAACGTGGAAGAAAGTGGGACTGAGCGTCCAGGGGCCCCAATGGGAGGAGGGGCCCCAATGGGAGGGGGGGATCCTCAAAAAGCCTGAAATGAAAAGTTTGTTTTTGTGTTTTTATGCATAGTGGTCACTACAATGGACAGCTATTCAAATCCAATTTTCTTGTATATGCATGGCTGCAACGGCTGGTTGGTTGTTTGCACTCTGGTCCACTGTGACGGAGGATGTGCAGCTACACCGTCAGACAATACATGTAAAAGAAAATTTGTTTTTAAGACACAGCCTGTATCAGTTAGATAATTTTGCTTGGGATTCATGGATATATTGTTTAAAATAAGAATTTGACCATCTTTTTCTAAAACTTGTCTTTTTCTGTCCGACCAGCAGCACTAAACCCAGCGATGGTATGAACAGACTAAAGCAGCAACATCTTCATATTTGAGCACTGGAACCAGAGAATGTTTTTACTTCATAACAAACGTAAGCTTTTAAGAGTTGAATTTGCATGTGTAACTTATTAATTACAGATGCTTCTATCAGGGAGATGTTATATATAATACAGAAACCCTTCAGTTTCGTTGTTGTTGATAATAACCCACTGAAACTGAGTTATTGTGATGATCACATTAGTTTTTCCACTTTATTAATTTATGACCTCAGTCAGTTTCAGCTGGTTTTGTTATCGTTTCTCTCCTCTTCAGTTTGCTTGCCCTATTAGTGATAGAGCTATAAAGATTTCCAGGAAGTGCCACTGCAGAAACTAACTGCGTCTTTTACTCTGTTAATGCCTTTATCTGTAAACGAGGGCGAAGTTTATGATCAGGCAACTGACCTGATGTGTAATCTCCTGTGTGGACTGTTTCCTGGAAACTTGAGAAGTGTTATCTAATCGAACGCGAGTCAAGCTATTGCCCTGCTTGTTTTTCTTATTTATTGCTATACTTAAGGATTTTAAACTGACATCACTTACTCACAATCATGTTGCACTGTCTTTTTTTTATTCATTCCAAGATTAAAAAAGAACATGATAAACAAATTAATTAATACAGCAAGAACAGAAACCTGACAAGACTGCCTAGTATTTGTATTTGCCCCTGAGAATATAAGATAATTTTTTTCTAACTCACACCAAGTAGAGTCAAAAGTTTGGACACATCCACTCAGACAAGTTATTTTTTGATCCTAATGAAATCATCAAAGCTGTGAAATAACCCAAATTGAATTATACAGTGATGCAATTCTGTTCAAACGATGCTGTTTTATATTTTATTAATTTTTTAGTCTCGTACTTTACGTGAGCCAATAAATATTCATAAAATCTGACAAATTGTAAAACCCATGTAGTACCCAAAAGTCCCCAGAAGGTGTCATAGTGAACATTGTGAATCTTCCCCTCCCTGCAATGCACTTTCAGTTCTGTGCTCATGAATTATTTAATGTGTCCCATTTCTTCCCCATCGTCAGTGGTACAGTATAACTCAAGTGCATATAGTGCACAGAGTTCTATATGATACTCACAAGGGGCCATTTTTCTGGTAATTTCTACTTTGATTTAAGAGACAAATGGGGTACAGTACTTTTACTTCGTGGTGGTTCATGATATAAATACCTCCTCCACCACCGCCTGAAGTTCTTTGCTCACTGGCACATCAGGTAATTTAACATGTCTACCCACATCTCCCAGTTAGTCTGAGGTTTGCAAACATTAACCCCTTATAGGAAGTGATTATTTTAATGTGTTAGGGAGCTGAAGCTCAAGAACGATGCTTCTGTATTGAAGCAAAACAAAAACGCAGCATTTTACTCACATCTACAGTCTGATATAATGTTTGTTTTTATTTTATTTGTCAGTTTTGCTTGAAACAAATGCACAGGCGATGGAGACTGTGAAACTAACTCAGAATTCTCACTATGGACATCGTGAAGGAGGCTCAAAGACTGAGGAGGAGTTTGATGGAGAAAATTAAGGACGAGAAGAAAGAGGCAGTTGTTCGTCACTCGGTCAGTGTAGCGCTGCTACGCCTTCTGCCGCTGTTAGTGTCCCTCTTCTGCTGACCTGCCACGGCTGGTTCGACAGTCACAGTAATGAGGTCAAACTATAATAATGAAGGATGTCACAGTAGGACCGAAATGTCATTTAACCTCATGTTAAAACGTGTTCCCAGATAGTGTGAAACTCTCCCTGTAGACATACCAACAGTTTACATAGACCCTGTAATTACCTGCTGTGCCAGCAGAGGCCACTGCTGCTCAGCAAGAGCTACATTATGTCGCTTTAAAATAAATATCTGTGCAGTTTTGTCTTGGTATCGGGCTGCTGTTAGATGACCCCTAATCTTTGAACAATCACGCATCACAACTCTCCTGGTGCAGATTCCCCGGTTTGTCCCGGATGAGAAAAAGAAGCCTGCGGTCGTGTTCTGTCTGATTCTGAGGGATACTTTAGGTCACCTCCTTCATTTTTTATGGGCCTTAAGCAGGACAAATGTGAGACTCTCATGTCGTCACACAAGGTCCGACCATTGACCTCCGAGGCTGAAGCGCTGCAGCGGAACAGTCGCTGTGCAGTTACCTGTCGTAAATCTTTGTCTCTTTTAGACCATTACTCACCCTCGTGGTCGACTTTGGACGCCACTTTCCCGTCTCATAATGACAGATGGGGGTTAATGCACCTGTGCACAGCAGAGCAGAGCGAGCAAAGCATGGACGGACAGATAATGCACAATGACTCCATTAATGCAAACACCTAAAATCATAAATTAAATGTGCATACAATCAATTTACTGTCTTTATGGATAAATCTCAACCACTCTGGATTATTTTAGTCTGGATTATTTAAAAGCCAACCGATTCCCAATACACTGACAGTGCATGCCTCCATCTGTTCCCTTTGATTGATCAGGAAATAGAAATAGAAATACTTAATAATAATATGTTATTATTATCGCCAGCACATGTCATGAAAAGCCAGCAAATGTGTGACTGGCTTGAAATAAAACACAGTAATTAATTCTGCCAATGCTATTCAAACAGCAGTATTTTCTGTTGTGGACATGATGCTGCAGGGAGTATTTATGGAAGCAAGGGCGGGAATGTGGGAACGAAATAAATCACCGTACCTGCGTCCAGGAAAAAGAAAGAAAATTCCATCGAGTGCATCACGTGGATTAATGAAGTTTGACTTTTTTTCATGGGATTTGCTGGTAATAAGAAATAACCAGGCGTGTGCATTAAGAGGCCACATGAGGGAAAAGGTCTTATACATCTACATCCCTGACATTATTATTATTACATTAAACCAAACATGTGATGCAGGATCATTTTTTTGGAGGACCAGTGTGATATCATGCTGTGTCATGATGCCGGCGCCTCCATCACTCCCGGTAAGATGCAGGGTGTGTCCACCAGTCTGCCCTCCGTCCTCATCACTGCTGTGAGAGCAGATGGAGCACCTTGCATGCTTACCTACCTCCGCCAAGTAGGTTATACTTTACCTTCAGTTTGCATGTGTGTGTGTGTGTGTGTTCTTGTTAGCAGGATAACATGATGGGGATGATTAATGCCACCTTTCCTTTTTGGTTTCATCATATTCAATAAAGGAGCTATGTAATGCAAAACAAGGTACATAATTCATACTGTATGTGAACACTGATACGACTAATATTACATTCATGAGGATTTCTTTCCCAATAAAATCACTCCTCCAAAAGTAGCTCCCTCTTTGGAAAAAAAAAAAAAAAGCAACCACAAGGTCACTGTATCGGTGATACAAGCTGATGCCTCTGTGTGCTTTGAGGAGGACTGGAAGGAAACAGGACACTTTAGAGGGATTTAATACACTCACAAGTTGCCAAGTTCTGAGTGACTTTGCCCTCTGAAAGGACTGAACTACACAGGCTGCTGCGTGTGCAGCTCTGAAACCGGCTCGTCTGCTGACAAAACAGTAACGCAATCTACTGATGTGAGACCGACCGTCTGATCCATCCACTGCTTCAGTTTAAAGCAGCGGGACGCAATTTGCCACCGACTTGCAAAAAGGAAAAGTCATGCAACGGTGATATTTTTAGACCGTACAGGGTTGCAGCGCAGACTGCTGCATCACACTCTCTGGCCCGTCTGAATGGATTTCTTGGGGTGAATCTTTACCAAAAGCGGGATGGATGTGATCTCTTCGTGGATCACCTAATGAATTATAAATGACGGACTCTCAGTGGCTTTGACCTTGTGCGAGCCAGCTGTCTGCTAAATGCTATCAGGCCTCATCATTGGGATATCACTGTTCAATCAGACGGGCATAGGGGCCGCACGCCGTCCTGACGGGCGACGGCTGCAAAGGACTTGACAGCTTGACCCGACCTATCAGGCAGAACATCTCACATCACAAGCACGACGTATAGAAACCGGTCACAACATACTGGCTGCGTATACGTCCTTGACTGTGTGGGACAGACAAACATAAGATGAAACAGCCCGTTTCAAGATAAATGATGTTATAAATGATTCACTTGGTCTGCATATTTAATTCGGGGCTTTTGCAGACGAAGGCATTGTCGAGCACACAGCACTAGAATTTGTAAATCTTGTGAAGACTTGCGCAGAAAGACAAAGACGACATGATGAATATCCATCCATCTTTTCGACTGCCCCTCATGATCTTCCCGTTTATGTCTATCCGAGCCGACTCCTCCTCACTTCAATCGATAACAGATTTGTAACACAGCACCGCTGGCGGAGAAACATCTGCTCCTCCAATCTGCCGTCTCCACCATGACACCAGCGTTTTATTCTTTTATAAACTCTTTTCCTGTGTTGAGAAGGAAACACCTCTCATGCCGAATGTTTGTATAGAGAGATAGAGGAGCAGAGAGGGAGAGGAAAGGGGAGGGTGTCATCATCATATCGGTGCAGTGAGAGGACGCTGATAACAGCTTGCACGAGGTGATAATGTGTATCAACCCCCGAAGACCTTTACGCCGACAATTCATCAGTGGTGAACACGGTTGTACTACAAGTATCATCCACGCCATGATGTTGCAGACTCCATTCAGCCCAGGAATGCAAACGTCACACAGTCGCGATACATGTTTAATGAAAGGCACTCCTTACAGAATAAATAAAACATCGCAAATTAGGACACTGTACAGCGTTGACACATACAGTGACACTACTCCAATTGGAAGTGCTTCATAACATTTAAAGTGCTGAGTACCTACATCATCTGCTGGAACCACCTCTTTGCACTTCCTCTTTGCTCGTCGCCATCATATATCATCATTATTGCATATTGGAGGATTATTAGAAAGGCATTGATCGGGTTACATCCATTGTTATTGCTATACAAGCTGTATTTTATATGTATAATAAACACATACGGTACATTCTCATAATTAACATGTGGCATGCATACGTAGGGCACAAATGTGGAGCTCTCATCATCTGTTGTCGTCGCTCGCAGTTCAAATATTGGCTTTTCCCCATCACATGGAACACAACGGTTATCGATATGTGATTAAAATACTATAATATATATAGTTTACAATAGATATTTGTCACACCTTTAGTTACTGGGAGTACACCTCATTTCGGCATGCCATGCAGTTCAATATGTTCACGTACAATGTGCAAAATAATGTTTGTTCCCTCCTCGTGATGCACAAATATATATATATATCTCATCTCACAGTTGTGCATACAACAAGAAGCTTTTAGTGCTTTTATTGATGCTGAACATAAAGATGAATCTGCATCGTCTGCTGCAGAAGATAAAAAGGATGAATGAAACCACGTCAGGAGGTTTTAAGAATGGAAACTACTTTCTACTCTGCAGATTGTCTACAAGAATCAGGAGCAGACGTGGTAACATGCCGTCTATTTATCACACAGATAGCGAAGCGCTGCCGGAGGAGCATCCACGACTATAGATCTGCTGATAACACAAGATGTCCTCTTCGCCTCAGAGGGGACACGTCTGCCTGAACTTGAAAGTCCTTTCTGGATTTTTGCTGAATATGACAGAAGAAGTTTGGACTAATATGTCGATGCGGTGATGTAATATGAACTCTCAATGTGCTTCCAGTTTAAAATATCATCCTCCAGACAGCATGTTAAACTCTGCCATCACATTCTATATTTCATATTTTCAAGTTGAGATTTGTACTTTTACAGACAGAAGACTTGTATCTTTTGCACTTTGACACATCCATAGCAAGTGTGAAGGACGTCTTACCACACAGCGCCTAATAATGTGCACAAATGCCGCCATGTTTGCAGTACAAAACAGTGAGGAGGATTTCACTGACTGCCTCTCGGTGCTGGACATGTCTGTGTAGTCTCAATCATTACACGCCGTTCTTCTCGTTCTGCCAGGTGCCGTTACTCTTGTTTAGCGAAGGCGTGCTTTCATACTTGTTCGCAGCTGACATCTTCTGCGCCGCCTCCGCCGCCGCGTCCATCACCTGTTTTTCCTCCTGCTCGGTCTCGCGGTGGTAAAAATAGTTAAAGTTGGAGACGATGACAGGCACGGGCAAGGCGATGGTCAGGACGCCGGCGATGGCACACAGAGTGCCGACCATCTTGCCTCCGATCGTGATGGGGCACATGTCTCCGTATCCCACGGTTGTCATGGTCACCACGGCCCACCAGAAGCCGTCGGGGATGCTCACAAACTGCGTCTGGGGCTCATCCACTTCTGCAAAGTAGATGGCACTTGAGAATAGGATGACTCCTATAAAGAGGAAGAAGATCAGGAGCCCAAGTTCTCGCATGCTGGCTTTTAAGGTCTGCCCCAAGATCTGAAGCCCTTTTGAGTGTCGAGAGAGTTTGAAGATTCTGAAAACTCTCACCAGACGGATTATTCTCAGGATGGCCAGCGACATGTTCTGACTAGAGTTCACGTCGTCGTCCGGGGTCGTCGCCAGCTCGGTTCCCAGGGTTACAAAATAAGGGATAATAGAGACTATGTCAATGATGTTCATGATATTGTTGAAGAAGTCACTTTTGCTGGGGCACACCACGAAGCGGACGCCGGCTTCGAAGCAGAACCAGATGATGCAAATAGTCTCCACAATGAAAAACGGGTCCGTGAGATACGCCACGATGTCTTTAGCGGCCGGATGAGGGGCGGAACCTGCCTGGGTCCCGTTCACGGTCGTGGTCACACCCGGCAAGAAGTCAGCGTCCTCCCTGAACTCCGGCAGAGTCTCAAGGCAAAAGATGAAAATGGAAATGACGATGACAAACACGGAAACCAAGGCGACAGATTTGGCTGCGCTGGAGCTCTCGGGGTATTCGAACAGGAGCCAGAACTGACGTTTGAGTTCGTTCGTGGGCAGAAGGACTTCCGGCTCTTTGATAAAACCCTCATCTTCTCGGAACTGCTCCATCGCTTCGTGACCCAACTCATAGAAAACAATCTCATTAGCAAAAACATCTAAGGGAACGTTGGCGGGTCTGCGGATTCTCCCGCCGGACTGATAGTAGTACAGGATACCATCGAAGGACGGGCGGTTTCGGTCAAAGAAGTACTCGTTCTTCATCGGGTCGAAGTAGCTCATCCTCTTCATGGGGTCGCCGAGCAGCGTCTCTGGAAACCTGTTCAGGGTGCTGAGCTGGGTCTCGAACATCAGGCCTGAAATATTAATGACGACCTTCTCGTCCTTCTCCTCCACGTAGTGCCTCTCAAACAGATCGTCGCTCTCGTAGCAATCCTTCGCCATCTTGCTGAAGCCGCTGTTACTGGGACACTCGCTGTTGATCAGCAGCTTCAGATTGGAAATCAAACTGCCGCTGCTTGAAGTTGCTTTGGTGGTCAATGTCGGGGGGGTGGACGGCGACAACCCTTCTTGACAGGACTGATGGCCGCGTCGTCCCCTGTGCGGCGACGGATGGGGCGATGTCAGGCGGTGGGCTAAAAGAGTCTGATCCGGGGCCTCCGAGGTGGGCGAGGTTGGGTACCCGGAGTCGCTCGGCTCGCCCAGGTTGATGCCGACCTCATCCATGCTTTCAAAATCAACAAGAGGCACCTCCATGGCCTCGCTCTATCAGCCTGGTTTGAGTGAAGGGGACAGCCAGTGCCACGCTGAAGATCCTGGCGAGGCTTCCTTCCTCCTGGTGATCATTCAGGCAGATGTACGATACTTCAGGATACGGCCCTCTGATCTGCAGAAGAGTTGAAATATTTTGTTAAACTGTACAGTTTTGCCTGTAAAGAGAATCTCCTGTCAGCTTCTCTGTGCATCAGCAGTCAACCTGCCGTCTGACACTCTGCTCCTACTGTGATTTTCTTTCTTGACTCGTTTTTTTCCCGCGTCGGGAATGAAAACACTAAATCAGCAGGTCGGGCTGTGAATGTGCTTACGCAGGTTACGGATAGTATCACTGCTGATCATGTGCTATGAAATGATTGTTTCATCAGGAAGAACTGAACTTTCACTTGTGAAAGCAGAAACTCCTCCGAACGAGTCTGAATGTTTATTTCTGCGTCTCTAACTCGTGATTCCTTCAGCCTCAATCCCCGTTCGTGCTTCTCCATCAGCACGATGTTTATTTTATCTCTAAGTAGCTGTTTAGAGTTCCACTTGTATGGTTCCGACAGGTAACCAAATCCCGGCCCCAGTCTGAAGCCGCAACCCCGTGTCCACTTGACACCGAGGGCCCTCGGAGAGTTTCACCTGCCTCTGGATCTTCTTGCGTTGCAGCAGATATAGAATTAAACCTCTTAGTGTAAGAATAGCCTGATAGGGCAAAGAATACCTCTATCGATTGTGCCGTGTCAGCAAAGAGCGCTGACTGGGTCCGAGGATGAGAGGACAGTTGAAGATGAAGATAACAGAAAAGTACCGTTAATCCTTTAATTCTTATTGTTCTTTGTGGACGATCATTTTCATTCACTAATAAATTAGTTTCAGCATTAAATCTGATTTTTCTCCAACGTCTGTCACACCGAGCTGACATTGACGGACGCAGTAAATCCAATGACAGCTTCACCTTCACAGCATCAGAAGCACAAACACATGCTGAGTTATGGTTGATAACAGAAGAGTGTGAAGCTTTAAATGCAGCTGTGAGCTCACCTGGTTCCCCGGCTCTGCAGAAGTTGTCCTGCCCTCTCTACCCTGCCTGGCAGCTCCGCTCTTCACCCCGTCTCTCCCTTCACCCTCTCC
>CAAKHC010015800.1:0-21365 GCA_901007825.1 Macroramphosus scolopax | reverse complement strand
CCCAAACACCTGACAATCCATAATACAGGTGGTTCCATGGTGTAATGGTAGCACTCTGGACTCTGAATCCAGTAATCCGAGTTCAAGTCTCGGTGGAACCTCTCTTTCACTGGTAGTTGAGTTTGAAAAAGGTAATGCAATTTGGGGAATGTGAGCCCAATCTGGCAGTCTACTTCAAAACCTCGTCAGTTTACCAAAAGGACATCTCCTGAACTGCAACATGAAATGGTTTAGTAGGAATTTCACCAACTTATAGTTTTCACCTAGAACCGGCAAACTATTTTGAATTTCTGTAGCTAATCCAAACTTTTTCTGAAAACAAGCGTGGTAATAGTTAATCGCTTGATGTTTTGGTGATACAATTGACAATTCACTGAATCGGTGGTTCCATGGTGTAATGGTAGCACTCTGGACTTTGAATCCAGTGATCCGAGTTCAAACCTCGGTGGAACCTCTCTTTCACTGGTAATTGAGTTTGAAAAAGGTAATGCAATTTGGGGAATGTGAGCTCAATCTGGCAGTCTACTGTAAACCTTGGTGTGTTTCTCCTTCAGTGAAACATAAGATGTTGCAGTTCCAGCTCAGTTTTACATAGTTACAATTGCTGTTGAACACATTTCAGTAGGAATCTCACCGACTTATAGTTTTTGCCTACAACCAGCTGACTATTCATACCGGCTGACCAGCATCTACGGACATCCCCACATCAGCAAAGAGGAAGGACATGCAGAGGATTAATTGGGGGGAAAATTTCATGGGAAAACAAAAAAGGTCCAGAGAACAGAGGTTCAACCAAGACTTGAACTTGGATCACTGAATTCAGAGTCCAGAGTGCTTCTATTACACCATCGAACCACTTATTTAATCAATTGGCAGGTTTATTTTTATTTATTTATCTATTACAGACGTCAAAAACATTTGAAACTCTAAGCCTGTATCTGTTTCAATCTCTTTTCCAACACACTCTATAGTCTGTACATGTAATTTCTTCCTCCAAAGAATCCTCTGCATGCAACCATAGTTTCCATTTCTGTTGTTGTCGCTTGCAGACGAGCCAACTAAGTGGCTGTTCCTATTTATAAACTATAAGATGGTGAACTTGCTACTTCAATGCATTCAACAGCAAACATTGAATAAAAAAACTAAACGCCAGCTCTGCCGGGGCAGTGAGTGCTCAAAACATTTCCATTGTGATCCCTCAGTGAATGGGGATGTGTAGGTCAGGAAATAGTTGTTTATATGTAAATATACTAACAGAAATACAGACAAATCAACGTACGAAAAAAATCCCAGCGTTAGTGTAAACACCAAAAAGGTTTCAGAAGTTGTGGAGTTATTAATGTGACTTTTAGTCAGACCAGGTTGTCTAAGTGTGTCGGTCTGATGTGGAGTGTGCTCATAATGAATATTTTAATTCTTGTTATGTAATAGTACAGTTGCGCTTGCTTATGTCACATTACATGCACTGTTTCTCACACGGTTGCCAAAGTCTGGCACTCAGCAGTTAGTTCGGAGCAGCACAGAGGTCCTGTGTGACTCCGCTGTCGCCTTCTCATTAATATACAAGTGTGTTTGTGTGTATCAACCATATTACGTGCGCTCCACTGACAGCAGTGTTTATCCCCTCTAAACAAAGTTCTTCCATTAAAGCACTTTGTACAAGCTGACATTTAGATGGAACTGGAACCACTTGAGTCGTCTCCTCGGCCTTGGTGTCAGATGAGTTTTCTGTCTGTCATCTTTGTCTGCTGTTTTCAGATGACTAGTCATGTCAAAGTACTTCAGGGTACTCAGTCAGTACACAACAACTTTAGCTCATGGGAAGCTTCTTCAGCTGGAGTTATTCCTCTAATTTTGATAACGACCACTCGTGTATTGAAGATGCCGCTGCGGATGGCGGCCTCGGTGTGGCGGTGAGACCTTCTTTCACTTGTTTTTCCATCTTTGTTAAAAAGATTGAATGATGCGTTCGTGCACCTCCTCATCCTCCGTTTCCGAGGATGTTTCCCTCCAACATGCGTTCACTGGGAAACAAGGTGGACAAACTTCCGCTCCTGTTGGGGAGGGACAGAGTCTTCTCCTCAGACGTGGCTGTGTTGATCAATCCCGGACAACCGGCAGGCCTCCAACGCTTCGGAGTGACGACCACGCAGGACTTCCGGCAAAAGGAAAGTGGGAGGAAACTGTCTCTAAAAAGGTGTCTGGTCCACTGCCGTGACAGTGATCCTGCAGCATTGATCTCCTGTCCTGGAATCTTTTATAAACACCTGCAAACCTTTTTTTTCACCCTGTGAGTTAACTTCATTCATTCTGGTCGGTGTTTACATTCCACACAGAGCAAAGGTCAGCCAAGGGAGAGACGTTCAGGAGCAGGACAGAGGTAACGTACAGCAAGGAGGTAAGGAAATCTAAACGCCAGCACTCAGAGAAGCTACAAACACAGTTCTCAGTCAACGAGTCTGCCTCTGCATGGAGAGGACTCAGATTGCAGATCAGCAATTAGAAAACTAACCCCCCCCCCCACTCTGCTGATGACATGCGCCTGGCCAACACCCTGAACGAGTCCTGACATATGTACGAAATAATTCACTATTAAATCACATTATGATTTATTGATACATCTTCTCCTCTAGAAAGAAACACGAGACATCAAGGGATCAACCCTCAGAGAAATATAAATGTTTAAAGCTGCAAGAAATATGTTCACATTATCATGGGATTAAATTATTAATTTGCATGTAATAGTTGTCATTGGGCTTGAAGAAAAAAAACTGCAACGCATTATTACATAACTTTCTTTTCTCTTAACGGCTTGTAACTTAACTGTTCTTCTTCTCTCTTGATGCTCTAATCAGTATCATTTGTGGTTGAAGCAGAAAGCTGCACTGAACACTGCCTGCTCAGAGCCACCAGCAACCAGCAGTACTGATACTGGAGCACTTGGTCATTTCATTTCTCTTCACTCTGGACTGACGATGGTGGAAAAGTTGGGAAGAAAATGTAGTAAAATTTGAAAATCATCTCTATATTGTGATGATGTCAGCAACCAGGAACTTTCCTGTGTCCTGTTTGTGTCGACTTGTTGTGGATTCACACCCTGTTGTCCTGTTTGAGTTGATAAGAGTAGGAAGGGAAAGTTGGGAGTCAGAGGCCAAGTGAAGCAGCCGTGCTGTCGCCTCAGTCAACAAGTGCAGACGAGTCAATAAGATGTTTCACGTGCACAGTGACAGTGGTTATATTTAGAACAATGATCTGGGCCTTCAGCCAGGACTGAACGTACTCTGAAACACAGCTGAATTATTACGTTCAAGTTTTGAAAACTGGATGTTGACTCAATGGTGTTTTGTCCAATCCCAGACTCCTGCAGCGGCTCCGGGGAGCGACTAAGCTCCTAATT
The DNA here is from genome assembly GCA_901007825.1 of Macroramphosus scolopax. Lineage (NCBI taxonomy): Eukaryota > Metazoa > Chordata > Actinopteri > Syngnathiformes > Centriscidae > Macroramphosus > Macroramphosus scolopax. The sequence continues at coordinate 17,968 of CAAKHC010015800.1, read as the reverse complement.
ATAATGCACAGGGCAGCAATCAGCCGTCACTATCTGACAGAGCAACAAACTGATGTGACTGAGACAGAACAGCACAAAGCTAAAATAAATTGGTACATATTAGCATCCCTCCACATCCGAATGTCTGCTGGAGAGCAGGAGACATGCAGGGAGAGGAGACGGGCTGAATCCTTCCTCTACTTCATTACAATGGTAATTAGCAGCAGATAAGCATTTCCATGGAACCCGCTCAGTCCGACTATGCGTGGTAACAGTCTGAACTCCTCCTGACGCTCAACTCAGCCTCTCAGAATGATAAAGAAACATCATTTATGATTTACAGTTGTCTGCGTCTGGAAAATTGATTCATCATTTAGTGAAAACATAAAAATGAAAAGCGTCGCCTCCCACCCACGAAGCATTTCACAGAGGAGAATGAGGATGAGGAGTGAGGAAGGACGGCGGCTGTTTGAAGCTTTTTGGACAAAGCACATGAATGAGGGACAAAACAAGAGGCTTAAAGCTCGATATCTGACTGAGGAACCAAATGCTGATATGTGGTGTTGTACCAGTCTTATTCGGTACATTCTGCCCCTTAAATGAAACTATAGATGTGTTGTATGTTTCCGTATAAACAAAGGAATGATTGCATCCCTTTGTTTGGAGAAACGCTGCCTCACACACCTGCAGACTGGTGGCGATCTGGTGACTTGGTGCTTTGTAATTGCAAAGAAACTACGTAACTTGCAGCAACCACAGCTGTGATGTTTCCTGCTGGCAGCAGGAGTGTGTTAAACTAAAGTCCAACAGCCCATCTATTTATATGTAAATCCAAAACTGATAATCATAATCAGATGAATAATCGTAGGTACATTGAACATCATTATAAAAATATTTTCAAAATAATTTCCTAGCAATTATTCAAATGAGTTAACCTTAAATTGTATGGAATCATTGTTATTTCCACAACACCAGTCCCATGGGTCTCTTCAAAATCCATTTTTGTATTATTTTTAATATGTTCATCATGTATTTCCCCTCAATAGCACCATTACTGCTGCAGGGCCGTGATGCTTGTGGTGCAGTTTGTTTTCTGTTAGTCCATCAGCAGGTTTGCACAAAAACTACTCACACAATTTTCATTAAGCAGGAAACTGTAGTTAACAATGTAAGAAAGGGCACTGAACTGATGGAACCTACAGCGGTTAATGGAGCGTTTGTATCGTGCTTTACAATGTAATCCCTCACTCAGCCTTCACATTCACACACTGATGGAGGAAGCTGCCATGCAAGATGCCAACCGGCCTATCAGGATCCTTTAGGGGTTCAGTGTCTTGCTCAAGGATGCTTCGACTTGGTCAGTGGGGGGTTGAGCCAGTAACATTCCGGTTGCTAGGCGACCGCTCTATCCACCGAGCCATGACCCCCCTCTTCGGTGAGACCAGGGTCGGTTTATCTTTGTGAATTAGATGTGATATATTTTTATTGTGAAGCACGTTGTAACTGTGTTCTGAAAGGTGCCATACAAATAAAGTTTTATTATTAAATGTATCAAGTTTGTTGTGCGAACTGTCAGTGAGATTGTCATTTATGACACGCCTGAACACACTTTACATCCATGTAGCATGTTTGGAGCATGCAGTGAAGGAGGATTCAGGAGCTCACGTATCTGCTGGCCAATGAATGCGAGTGACTCGTGAGTCGGTATCAACTCCTACTGGCTCTGCTCCTGGATAACTTGGCCTGATGGAGCACGAGCAGACTACACCGGGATTCCTGGCAGCGAGTGGGATCCAGAAGGACCTGCCAAGAACTGTGGATTCCCATCAGTTACCTCCTCCACCTCCATCACTTATCCACTCAGCCAGACTCCATGATGGTTCCTGACAGCAGAGCTCAGGCCTGCAGCAGAAACACATCGCCCGTCTAACGGGCCTTTTCCTCCTCATCACTATCTGCTCCCACGTCTCTGGATCGAATTCTTAGCTGCACTTTTTGTTACCTGTGTTAATATTTTTTGATGATGTCACATTTTAGTAGGAAATTCATCTTAGTATCACTTTTCATAATTACACATTTAATTTAATGACAGTGGTGTTGTGACCTGTGACACATCGACCAGATTTAATCTGGGAACAGATTGAGACAGTTTTTTTTTTCTTTTGTGGCTTTTAAAAGAAAAAGTTCTTCTAATTAAAATTAATTAGGAAGTTGCATTTCATTATTAGTCAAATTATTGGTTCACAAGCCTTTTAGAGAACTTATCCACGAGGTTAACTTCTTCATGTCTGTCTTATTCATTAAACATTGAACATGTTTCAGTATAAAAACATGCTGACAATTATCATAAAGTATTGATAGAAAGTCTAACACATGCCTGACGTGGTAAATTAGGTGAAGTAATCACTGAAAGAACTTCACTGTTTACACGGAATCACAGACGTTTCTGTCCAGGGTTTATTAGTAGTAAACAATTATTCATTGATTTGAGGAATTGGACAGGGACGATGGTTTAGGGCTGGAGGAGGTTCTCGCCCTCTTCTATTGACTTCAGTGTGTTTCTAATAGAGCTATTTGAAAGCCCACGATGTTTCACACAGATACCAAAGGGTGCTTTGTGCATCAGTGAAAAAGTGAGTGAGCTACAAAACATTGTGATTTGACAAGCCGGGAACTTCTTTACTTGATGCGGAGGGATGAGAACGAGTCCTGATATCCGTCTCTTGCTGCACGATGTTCCCCAGCTGGTCGCTGACTGTCTGTGGTGAGCAGGTAGTGAACAGCACAGTTTCCTGCTTTAACTCTGACAGAAACACTGTGAGAGAAGTGACAGTTAACAACAACAGTGAAGTAACAACACACAACGAGCTGGATTGTGATTGAATTAATTGAAGCAATAACTCCATGATTCAGAGGTGTCACACTCCGGCTTAGCGTCTGTGACGAAGACGGGAGACGAGTCGGGTTCAGGCTAACGACATCAGCAGTGAGTAGAATGTATGAACGAGGCAGGAATGTTGGTGTTAGTGTCAAACTGAACCAAAACCTGGAGCTGAGTATCCTGGAGGAGAGAGAACATGAGACTAGCCGGTGTCTATAGCCTCGGTGTTTAGAGCCTCGGTGTCTATAGCCTCTGTCTATAGCCTCGGTGTCTATAGCCTCGGTGTCTATAGCCTCGGTGTTTATAGCCTCGGTGTTTATAGCCTCGGTGTCTATAGCCTCGGTGTTTATAGCCTCGGTGTTTATAGCCTCGGTGTCTATAGCCTCGGTGTCTATAGCCTCGGTGTTTAGAGCCTCGGTGTTTAGAGCCTCGGTGTCTATAGCCTCGGTGTTTATAGCTCGGTGTTTATAGCCTCGGTGTCTATAGCCTCGGTGTTTAGAGCCTCGGTGTCTATAGCCTCGGTGTTTATAGCCTCGGTGTTTATAGCCTCGGTGTTTATAGCCTCGGTGTCTATAGCCTCGGTGTTTATAGCCTCGGTGTCTATAGCCTCGGTGTTTATAGCCTCGGTGTCTATAGGCTCGGTGTTTATAGCTCGGTGTTTATAGCCTCGGTGTCTATAGCCTCGGTGTCTAGAGCCTCGGTGTCTATAGCCTCGGTGTTTAGAGCCTCGGTGTTTATAGCCTCGGTGTTTAGAGCCTCGGTGTCTATAGCCTCGGTGTCTATAGGCTCGGTGTTTATAGCCTCGGTGTTTATAGCCTCGGTGTTTAGAGCCTCGGTGTCTATAGCCTCGGTGTTTATAGCCTCGGTGTGGGTCTACACAGCTGCCACCATGTACTTGGTCCGTTAAGGAGCAGAGGGTTTGTTGATCAGTTCCAGTTGCTTTGGTGTTAATTAAATTAATGTGTGTATTTGACAAAGAGGTGAGTTAAGTCAGGTTAAAGTCCCAGTCGTGATCCCTAACTAACATTGAAGCATCTGTCTCCTTCCTCCACCTCCTCTTCTGAAGACTTTTCCTTACAACTTCCAGCTGCCGTTAAACCTCACAAACAATCACACTTTCTCCATGTGTCATTAAGTTGTACGGGCCCGAGTCTCGACTTGTACGGGCCCGAGTCTCGACGTTTTTATAGCTCTGTATGTACGAGTCAGTCATTCGAGTGTGAGGGTGTATCGCTGCTGCCGTCTTTCCAGTCATTAAATATACAGATCACAGGTCGGGTTGGGTACAGAGCTTCATGTTTGATTTTTACATGGTTGACATTTCAGCAATGACAACACAGGAAGATGTATAATTAACATTATTGAAGGTAGTATTCATCTCGAACAGTTTGACGTCACAGCCAGCAGTGGCACGTCCACAGAGGAGGTCTGAGACACGCCGGTCCAGGATCAGGACGTCCGTGTGATGCATGTGTCCGACCACCCGGTCCAGCCAGTCTCAGAGCTGATGGAGTGTTTGAGCAACCGGACAATCTCTGCATAGCTAATTGGAGAGGCGCTGGCGTACGTGCCCTTCATCCCCCGGAGGCCTTCGCTTGACTGATGTCACAGATGACTCATGTTTTTATCTCCAGCGCACAGATGGTGCGAAACGTCTACGATATTTTGTCGGAGAGCGTTTTTTTTCTTCTGCGAATGTCGTCTGCAGAGCGACTTATCGCGCTGGTGGAGTTATCGACTCGGGGAACATTTGTTAGAGACATCGGACGCGGCTGCAAATCATCAGAGGGAATAATGATGCAGTTCCGTTGTTGTGTCTTTTATCAGTCGACGTGGGTTCACTGTTCTGGGTGACAATGCTCGTTCGTGTTCCCGGGTCGTGCACACAGTTGAAAACATCCTCTTCTACAGCGGCCTCCCTTTTCACCGGACGTCTGTCGGACATTCCCGGTACTTCAGCATGTTCCTGTTCCAAAAAGTATCCGTGAACTCTGCACAGATCTTGTAAACAAACAGGACAACGTGCCCCATCTGCTCCACGTGAATGAGTGTAGTTTTTGCACATCATGGATTTTATGTAACTCCTTAATTCGGTTAAAAAGTTTTGAACTACAGCTAAGTAAATGATTTTTTTTAGTTGTTGCCTACGTTTGATTATTTCAAAACTCGGCATTGCCAATTAAGGTCCAGCGAGGATACAGACGGCATCATTGGCCTGCAAGCGTACAGTACACCAACATGGCTGCCGATTGTCCCTCACTGTGGCTGTGCAAACACAAAAACACACACACACACACACACGCACACACGACACACGCACACACACACAGTGGCAGATCTTTCATCCGTCTCCATAATTGTGTTAGCCCGGGTTAACGCAGACGAATGGAGCCGAGCTGTTTGAATAAGCCGAACTGAAACAAACAACTTACTCACTGGCACACACATTTGTTCGTGCAGTCAAATGTGCCCGTTTGAAATTACAATCTTAAATGGCAATTAAATGGCCTGTTTGTTTGAATGTCATTAGGCCTTTATGATATCCAATTAATCTTCCATTGTTGTGCAGTATTTATCTCCAGCGTTTCCCTCACGGTCGCTGACGGATCGTCACCGAACCAGAAGAGCCGTTACAGAGCTGCTGTCAGAGAGCTCAGCCCGAAATACTGCTGTCAACATGAGATCCAAACAAGTCAAGTGTCATTCTGTTTCCTGGTTTACTCGCTTCTGACTGGACAGCATGATCTGCTCTTTCATTCCCTTCTTCAGCTCTCCATTGTTAGTCCACCTTGGTGTTCCTGGTCCAGCAGCCTCTCCAGATGAGGATTTGATCCCACCAGATGGGCCCATTGTGCATTTCAAGCAAGTGTCTCCTTGCTTTGCTCTGGTAAAGATAAGTATTAGTTTGAAGCTGCATTAAGCTACTCAGGGCTGATTGAATGGGGCAGGAGGTCGGGCGCAGGAGCGACAAACAATATCCAGTCAATCTCCAAAATAAAACACCTGATGAGGAACATGGACGGTGAATCACATCACCACATCAACGTCTAACTGGGAGGCTGTGTGGAGGAGGTACAGAGCTGAATACTGGTATACACCTAATTCAGGTTCCAACTCTCAGTCACCATGTTCACAGGTGTCAGTGAGGTAATTAAATTGCTTTATACAAGTTGTTGTAAGAACACTCAGACATGAGTTTATCTTTCTGTGTTGGACAGTGATGATAAACTGAACACTACTATCAAAGATGCTCCATGTTCTGCGTCCTCCTGCCCTAAAACGTGACAAACCAATTAAACATCCTAACACGTATTGCAGAGTGTAGCTGGAGTTTGGTTTGGCGAGTGAAAGACGAGTTTACAACCATCGTTGTTTGTTGGGTTTGGGATTCATTAAACTGCTCAGGCTGAGAGGTGATGAAGTGATGAAGGTTTTCCTGCAGGTGGAAACAACAGGACCAGCGCCCGTCACAGCAGCTCCACCTGACAGATGACTGATGACTTCACAGGCTACAGTTCATGTTATTTCTGCAGAAATAATCATTTCAAAATGTTGTTTTTGCCGAAGTGCACAAAGGAATTGAAACCTCCGAATGTTTCCAGCTGTACAGTTACTGGATGTTGAATATGTCTGCCATTAAAGTCACTACACTTGGCCCGTTGTTCCGGCCAGGAACTTCCCAGCTGGAGCGAACGTTGCTCTTAATGTCGCTGACACAAAGAGGCGATCAATCAGGCTGAATCCTGCAGAGTCTTGGCTCTCCAACAGAGGTGCTGTGTTCCCCCGCGGACCGCAGGGTGTCTCAGGCAGGCCCACGGCCAGGAAACCACTCCCAATTATTGGAAACATTTCCAGTCCAAGCTCAGTCAATGAAAGCCTGCTTTGTATCCCATCAGTCAGTCTGATTGTGAGGAAGAACCGAACCCGTCGGTGACACCGACTGCGGCTCCGCCTTCACCGTCTCCTCCGACACGCGTCCGGTTACTTCTGTTATCATTATGTTTCACTGACCTCAGAGCTCAGTGTAAAACATGTCGTCTGTGGTTGGATTGGGAGTGAAACGCAAACTGTATCTGTATTTTATATTTAGATAACATCTTGATTTGTATGTATATTGTGATTCATACTGACTATCAGCAGTTCGTTTTTATCAATCATCCATCTTATAACAACATGATACATGTGGGTGTCAGCTTGTATATCTATATCTATCTTCCTTCCTGTTACTGGTACATCCATCCCGTCCTCATCACGTACTTCTTCAGTGATTTGTAAATCAACAGAGTTGGATATCGACTCGTCCTCTTCTCCTTGTGGACCCTTGTTGAAGGACGAGAGAGAAGAAAGATCTTCATATCCAAACTTCTTCAGCTCGTTGCCGTGATACCTTGAAGTTAGTGAAACGTTGTAGTTCCCCCACCAACATATTACCATGTAACAAAACAAATCAAACAGCAGATTCTGATCATTTAGGAGGAGCTCCCTGATTCAGACACTGCTTCACCGTACATACAGTATATCAATATATACGTGGGGTCAATCTGACGACCTTTGGTCCAGTTACCAAGGACAGAGGAAATCAGAGCCTTCCTACTGGTTTGGTATCAACCTTTACCTGAACCATCAGTTAACAAACTAAGATTGTTTTTAATTATTATTACTACTATTATTGAAACTTGAAATATAGTAAATACTTTGCATTTTCTAGGTTTTCTCTATTTTGCTTTATTGACATCACAATACTCAATCGAGCCCTCTCAGGAACATAAACACATCTAATTATGTGTTTTGATTTGATGTCTTCTTATCGTTTTTAATATGTTATCAAGGTGCTGTCATTCATCTCCAGGAATGGTCTAATGCAGTGGTCTTCAACCGGGGGTCCGCGACCCCTAGGGGGTCCGCGGAGGTACTGCTGGGGGTCCGCCAACTTAAAAATAAAATAAAGGCAATTTTAACCAAAATAATATGTGAGTTTAATTCTTTTTAGTTATTATTATTTGATTGAGATGATTAAGAACATGTCATTAACATGCAATAATAATATACTTTTGACGAAATCTATTTAGTCTACCCAGTCAGAAATTGGTTAATACAGTGAAATAAGCTGAATAAAATACATTTAAAAGTTATTATAAGTCAGGCTTATATTTTAAAAAAAAAAAAAAGGGGGGGGGGGGAATTTCAAGTGGGGGTCCCTGCTCTGTTTTTCTCTCATCCAAGGGGTCCCTGGGCTAAAAAGGTTGAAGACCCCTGGTCTAATAGGGTAGTAGGTAGAGTCACAGTTGGAAGATGCCCCAGCTGTTTCCTTCACATACAGCAGGTGCAGGAATCTTACTCCTGTTATTACTACTATTATTATTATTATTCTCCCGAGCTGCCACAGTCCAGACGGGGGGGTCACCTCAGGGGGGGTTCACCCTTCACATCTGCATTTGAGAGTCCTCTGATAGGGGAAGTTCACGCTGAAGTACGATCTCTGGTGGTGCACAGCCTCCATCGCCATCACCAGGACCCTAAAGAATCTCTCCAGGCCGTCACCAACAGTTCTGTTAACACACCGAAATGTTGGTGTTAATCCCGAGCAGCGTCAGTGCCTGTAACCCAAGCAGGTGTTCATCCTTAATACAAGATAATCTACATCAGTGCGAATGGCCTTCAGCTGATTTACTACATGTTATTTAATCAGAGCTCATCGATCTACAGGGACGACAATAGTTTCAAGGCTGAAGTGTTTGCAACGGACACGTCAACGGACATGAACGTCTTCATCTATGCATGTATATTCATGTACCTGAAGTGAAACACAGCTACATGAATCGAGTGTACAGGCAGCAAACAGGAACATCTGCGCCCCCTCCACAGATATACTGCAAAGCAGATGTGCGCTCGGACACACACTGTATGTACATGTGTTTTCAGATGTGTCTCTCCTAATGAGATTTTCCGGGTTTGGGAAACATCTGAGATCCTTCTGGAGGCTGTTGGGATCACACAGAATAGGAATAGGAAACTGTCAGACCCTGTCAGATGTGAACACCGACCCACAGGTAGCAGGCGGAAAGGAGCCTTTGAAAATGACATGGAGTGCAGAGCAGCCTGCGCACTGCTCCGGTGCAACAGGAAGGATGAAGTCGAGCTTCAAATGTCTTGTGCTGCCAGCTTATTAGGTGTTTTTACACACTGAATAATTGGAAAACAGCCAGTCTCCAGTCACAAACCAGCAGCAGACTGTTATTAAACACAAAGCTGCAGGGGGGGGGGGCATGTTCAGAATGTCTGATGGTGTGTAACAGTCCTTTTTCTTTTCCTTGAAGCGGTTAAACGTAACAATAAGATCACTCACTGACTTCTTTCTGTTTAATAAGTCCCCGCTTGTCTTTTCTGAGCCTGACATACGTGGTAACGAGGGAAGTGGTTGCTCAGACTGGCAATCAACGATTTACAGCTTGTAGAACATGAGAAGAGAATCCAGTGGTCAGAGGTGGTGTTGTGTTAAATCACGAGTGTCAAACAGAAGCTTAATGAACAGCGAAGGGTTGTTTATGATAATTCAAGTGATGGCAGTAAAAACACAAAGGGAAGCAGTATTTATTGATTGATGGAGCAGTTCAGTATTATCAGGTCGACTCCTTCACACACCAACAGGAGGCTTCGAGTCCGCCTGCTGCTGGCTGCAGAACGGACCTCTGAGAGGAGGAAACAAGCTTCAGAGGAACCTCAGAGGAACCTCAGAGGAACCTCCCACTATGCATGATCATCGTGTTCTGTCGTCCTCGCTGAAGGGCTGCGATGATCCGACGACTCTGCACAAGTTGACCCGACTTTGATCTCATGTCTCATCTCAAGCATGACATAAAACTTGATCCTTAAACATTATAATCTTCCCACTTTTTACAGTTAATGACATCATCATTTCAAGCACTGACTGGATCATCTTTCTGTTGTTTAAACATGCCAACCTTTATTACATAAATTAGAGTTGATTTCAATTAGATTCACTTTATGAAATGATTCTGATTGTGATATAATGACATGAACTGATGTGAACAAATCATTTCTGGGGAAATGTACTCGTGTTATAATGAAATATGAGAAGAAACCAAGCACATGTTTGTTGTCATGTCAAATGTTCCAGTCCTGCTAATGAGCAGAGCCAATGAACATGCTAATCCAATGATGTCATCACCTCCAACTGTCAGTGTCATCAGCAGGAAACTGTCCACTGGTAGGCTGGTAAAACACGACTGTTACACCATCACTACACCATCATTACACCAACACTACAACCCTCTCTTGTTGTGCAGACAGACCCAGAACCCACAGGTTGACCCACAGGTCGGGCAGATTTTGGCAGGCTCTCTAAATAATATGGCAGGGCGGGTTCCGACAGGGATGACAAAGCAGTATTCCATGTAGTAATATTTATCCCACCGTCCCACTTTAAGTCTCTGATGTCTGATTTCACTTCAACTTCATGACTTGCTTGAAGATAATTTAGCCGAGTGCGTATGATTTGAAGAATTTGGGGGTATTGAAATGTTCCACTTTAATAACCACTTCCACTTTCAAATGTCAGATTTCCATCGTTTTTGCGTCTAATCTTCCCCTTGAGACTTGTCTTGTGATTTCCCTCTAAGCAGTAAATATACAGTAAACTGGAAAGGAACCAATTACCAAGAGCTGCTCGACACGGGACAACGTCAACCTGCCAAGGAGAAAACACCCCCCCTTCATTGCAGCCACAAGACAACTGATGCAATGGGAGACAAATCAATGAACAGGTCAGTTTCCAGGACGTATACTTGTGTGCGACAAGGGTCGTCTCCACGTAGATGAATCGATGTCTGCTGAATTCCTAATAGAACCAACTGACTCATCAAAGCCTTCAATGCATTTGTTCTGCCAAGTGCTTCTCCGTGAGCACTCATGGAAATAACACAGAGGGGAGAGGAGTTGAAATCAGGAGCATTTCTCAGAAGGAAATGGCATGTGTGAAGGGAATAGAAGGTCAGTGGGAAGGAGAGTGCAGGCGCTGAAAGGCACAGACAGTGAAGTATGTGTGTGCATCCCAGGCTGGGTGGAGGAGAACGAGGGAAGGGCGGAGACAAATGACGGGATTCACAGTGTCATCAGTGGTACCAACAGGCAATTGTGAGCACACAAAGAGAAGTCACACTGTTTGTTGTCCATGTAAAAAAAAACAGTAGCTGTTGTCTGCCCTAAATCCAGATTAGGTCCAGATTAGGTCCATTTTAGGCGCGGCCAAGGCAGAATTAAAATTCTAATTGAAATTCAAATTGCCGGCTCGGTGAACGGGTGTTTCCATATCTGTACCAGAGCTGTCGTTTGACATCGGATCGTCCAACACATACGTCAATACCAGACAAACTCAGCTCACAGTAAGTACAATACATTAATATTAAAACTCCAGAATCTCTTCAGTTCTTGACAGCATCATTTCTCTCTGTGTTATTCCACCACCGTATCATCAAGGACTGACGAGCCGAGGACTTGTTCTCCCAGCGTCCTGTCATTTCCAAGTAAAGGTCCATCGACTCAGCAACGGCATTAAGTACACATCAGACTGCTGGTGGGAAATGACAGCTGATGATCAGGATTAACGGCATCTCACAAAGGAATACTTGAAGGATGTATCAGGTTAAACTCATTGTGCAAGAACAACTAACGAGAAGTCGATGGACGGAGGACAATCCTCAAACCAATCCTTTCTACAACCACTTTGATACCACTGGCATATTAATTATCTCCAGCTCCCTACAACTGTAACTAATACCCTCCTGGGATATGTTGCTCTCGTCTTCCCCTCAGGGATCACGGTGGAGAAGGTCTTCGTCTTCGCATCATGTCCAGACAGTTTTCCTGGTTCACCACAGTACTGAGCTGTTCTATTGTGTTACTGGATTGACTTTAAAATTACGTTTCTGCAATTAATCAACCCATATTGTGCACTTCAATATTAAACCTGATGCTGTAGTTTCCTGCCTGGAAGCTCAAACTCACATATCCATATTAATTTATTACTTTCAGAAGTACCTTTTGCTCTTTGCAATTTAGACCCATTTTCATCCAATTCACCTGAAGTTCAGCTGAAGTTTATTTATTTTCTGTTCCATGTCTGTAATTCATTCTCAATTCTAGGCTGAAAACAACAGGTTTTTTAACCTAAATTAACTTTTCAGATTCATGAACTTCATATAATAGTAGAAGTAGGTTATATATATATATATATATATAATAGTTTATATAATTACATTTAAAAAACAAACATGTTTTTCCATTGCTTTTTTTTTCCCGGGTAAATCAAATCTAAACTCTTACCAACTTTAGTGATTCCCCACTTTGACTGAGTCCCACCAAGTTTGCCGTTTTCTAATTCTAAGAAACCCAGAAAACTGTTGTTTTTTCAAGTCATTGAAATCGTGTCAGGAAGAAGCGTTCAGACGTCGGAACCGGTACCTGCGGTATTTTAGCCTGACGAAACTTACTATTATTTGTGCCTAGTTATTGAGAGTAGAGGATGTTTCAGTTGACATCAAGGACTCGGTTCATGCTGGTGAACTAGCATCTTTAATCATTAATAATGTGGCTCTAACGTCAACACGCAGCTCCAGCTGAGGCGGCCTGCTGACAATCTACACAATACAGTCTCGTTCCTGAGCAACATCATGGCTGCCAGCCAAAGTCATTTCACTTTGTCCATTGTAGTCAGGACTTGGACAAAGAGGCTGGAGGAAGACATCATTTAGTCTGTCTTCTGAAAACACCTCAAGCTGTCCACCCTCTGACTTAAATAAAGACAGTCTGGTTGGTCGTTGGCTCTCTAGTTTGCAAACTGGAGAAAGGAGTTCTTCTGTTTTGTTACTTCCCTTGGTGAACTTGAATCTATTGTACATGCTGATTATTCCCATTATGAATTTCTAGTTCCAGCAGTGAGTCCCAACACAGGGCTGGGATCAACTCTTATCCTGGGAACAGAGTTTATCCCACATCACCAGAACCTGCAGACACTCAGCCCTCCGGCCCCCCGTGAAACCGCAGCTGATGTTCCCATTATGCAGCAGCTCACTCAATAGAATGTAAATCCAGCTCAGTGTCTGGATGCTTCCCAGCTCCAGGAACCTGCTCATGTCAGCAGTGTAACCAGCCCACAAACTCCTGGTTCCCCTGCTGCTTCAGCAGGTCCAAAGCCTGCATTTGCAATCTGTCCCCAGATGTGATGTTACATCTGATGAAAGCCTGACAGATGTTTGGAAGAACTCTGACCCCGACCTGTGAAAGGACAAAAATCTGCTGTCTAGCCGAAGAGAAGGAAAGACATCGACTCTTACTTCGCCCTCATTTGGGAGTTAAATCTGAAATCTGGAAGCCTCGGTGTCTGTAATGGTTCGTTAATGGTTCGTTAATGGTTCGTTCTTCACACTGAACTGCTGGTGATGTTAGTTGGTGTCCTATCGGTGGAGATACCTGCCACACAGCCTCTTCCTGTTGGAGACTCCTCTCTTTGTCTGCAGGCCCACTCATATCCCGACAGGGTGAAATCAACATGATGGTCAAACACAAGCATGAATAGCTTGACTCCGATCAAACCTTTTCTCTCTCTCCGTTATTCCTCCATGGAACACGTCAGTGTGCTCGGCTCTCCATGGTGGACGTAACAGATGTCTTTAAAATCATGCAAATCCAATCTGATGTCACCTCCTGGCCATTAAGGTGGATTCAATATACCACTTCACTGACTTTTGGCTGGAGAAGCAGTCCGGCTTTTTCCTGTCTGATATCCAGTCAGACCTCGATAATCTGCTGGCAGTTTGATGTGGTTTATGTCACAAATGTAGCTAATTGTAGGAAAACACGCTGAGCACGCCTGCTGGAACTATAACTGTTGTTAATTATAACTACTGACCATTATCTGGATGGATGGATGGATGGATGGATGGATGGATGGCTAGGCGAATGGATGGATAGACTGATGGACGGATGGACGGACGGATGGATGGACTGATGGATGGACGGACGGATGGATGGATAGGTGAATGGATGGATAGACGGATGGACGGATGGACTGATGGATGGACGGACGGATGGATGGCTAGGTGAATGGATCGATAGACTGATGGACGGATGGATGGATGGATGGACGGACGGATCGATGGATGGATGGACGGATGGACGGATGGATGGATGGATGGACGGACGGACGGACGGAGGGACAGAGGGACGGATGGATGGATGGATGGATGGATGAACTGATGGACGGACGGACGGACGGACGGACGAACTGATGGATGGATGGATGGATGGATGGATGGATGGATGGATGGACGAACTGATGGACGGACGGACGGACGAACTGATGGACAGACGGACGGACGGACGAACTGATGGACAGACGGACGGACGGACGAACTGATGGACAGACGGATGGATTGATGGACGGATGGATGGATGGATGCGTCACAGACTTGCCCAGTGGATTCGGGGTTTTAACTCGCATCAACTCTTTCCTGACCTTTGGTCTCCGCGCTGTAGATGTCTGAAGTGTTGAATCATTTCCAGCCTTCTGTGCTTCTCTCTCTGTAATCCCTGATGACTGCCTTGTGTCCAAATACTGGATTATTTATTGCCTCCATTAGATTTGGTCTAAATGTGATCTCAGCCACCATCAGTCTTCGTTGAGGATCCACTCATTCAGCAGAGGGGCTGTTAGTTCAGCTGCCATGCAGAGTCGCTGCATCCTGTCCCTGCAGAGATCCTCTCTCTAAGCCTTCATATCCAGTGGTGCAGTTTGTTAAACCAACTCTCCTCATTACTTATCTTCTGTCTTGTTTCCTAAGCCAGGTTCTACACTCGTGTTCACTGTGTAAACCTTTGTCATTTTATATTCCTTGGATAAGATCAACACCTGGTCACCGGCCTCTGCGGTCCAGTTTTACTCTCGGTCCCTCACACTCTCTATACTCGCTGACTCTAGCAGGTTTTTCTTCTTCACTCCTTTCAACCTAACAAGCTTTAAATTGCTCACAGGTTTCATTTTATTTCCCGAGCTTTGCAGGCTGCTCTCACCATCTTCTGGTCTCCGTTGCTGCTCGCCCCGGCTTGCAGACTGCGTCCTCTCTGGCCTCTGCAGGATGCTATCTCCATCTTCATCTGTCTCTGGTAGGCCACACCAGTTCTAGGTAGCACTCTCAGTCTCTGGCCTCTGAAGATCAGCATCTCTATCTTACTCTAAACTTTTGCATGTTGCACCGTACCCTGGGTTTAGCTGCTGTTCTCTCCCCTCACCAGCCTCCCTGGCAGCTTGCTCAGGTTCCCTCTGGGTCTGCTTCTCTCTAACCAAGTGTTCAGCAGTCATATTTTTATAAGATATTATTTCCTGGTCTCCAAAACTGCTCTCTAACGGTCTATTTGTGCTGTTTTTTTTCCCGTTTTGGCAGATGTTCATCCCCTTTTAATCAATCTCTAAGGTTGTAATTTATATTTTAGGGGATCCCACCGATGTCCAATCTTCACGCCAGTGCTCAATGAAGTCCCATCATGGCGCCGAGTTGGATTGCCGAACCCAGTCCTCATCTTCAATCCCCACAATGTCCTTATTGACAGGCACAACATAGTGTGATTGATATGAGCCTCATGTCGTTCACTTAAACTGAACATTATCCCACATATATCTCCTTCACTGAAATTACATTACGGTCTTCTGAAATAGAGTTTTTTTTATGTATTGATGATAATATTAAAACGAGTCAATAAATGAAAAAATGAAGTTGCCAAAAGGAAAACAAGCTGAACAGATGTTGCCACCAGTGTCGATGTATTCCACAATCATCATCAGCACGTTAAAGTTACATTAATCAATACGTGTTTCTAAATGTGTTGATGACTGATAATTAAATTAGATGCTGCTGCTTTTGCATGAATTTGTGCAGTCGCTACCTGAAAACATGAAGTAAAACTTTGGACAGGCTGTAATTCTCCGATCGGGGTAAAAAGTTTGGTCCTTGTGGGCTCGTCAACGGAAGACGTTCCAAAGGTTGTAAAGGCCAACGTAAAGTAACAGAACCTCGGGACTTGTTTATAAGTCACTGAAGCCATTTGTAGCAACCCTACGCAGGATCAGTAGGAGGAGAGTCATGGTTTACTGGTGTGGCTGTATATCTGACCCACAGAGGGCCACTCAGAGAGAGGGACCGGACCCTTCGAATGGAGAACCGGACCAGGAGGTTGGAGAGGGTGAAGAACGCCGAGGGTGTTCCCTCCATCCGGGACGCTGATGACCTACTCACAACACCGAGACCAGTCCAAGAGATTTGGTCCAGTCAATATATTTCCAAGATTTAAGTGTAACCAATCACAAAACACCTTTCAATAAATAAACCTCTCCACCTTCCTCACTATCATCTGAACACACTCTTCCTCTTTATAACAGTGTTGAGCTCCTTTCACCTTTCAGGAATCAGCTCCAACCGGTGGTTGAGGACTTACATACAACAACGTGCTGACCTTTGTGATCCAGAGAAACTGCAGTTCTTATACATAAACTGTATTTATTGTGATGTTTTGAAGATACTTGTTGGACAGCAGCAGCAAACATGTACTGTATGAAGATATCTGAGCAAAGGGCGAAGCTGCAGTCACTTCGGCTGCTGCAGGAACGATGTGAGTTCGATCCTCGACCAGCTGTTATTAATTCTAAGGATCACTTTAACCACGCTTGAGATGATTTCATATCTACTCTTTCCTTCAGGCTTCACATCAAGCGGACCTCATCAACCTCTGTCCGTCCTACTGTTCCTCCCTTCTGATTGAAAATCAATATTCCAGAAGAGAAGTAGGGGTACGTGGTTTTATAGCTGAGTGTGTCATGAATGAACATGAAAGGAGGCTGAAGGCTCGTCTCTTATTATAAACACCATGCAGCCATTTATTGTTTAAAAGGATGAATTCAGGTAAAACATCATCTAATGCCATCAGGTCCTTCGCTTGTTGTTTTGGGCCTCTTCAATATTTGCTCCTTGTCTAATAAATCATTTTGTTCTATCATCAACTACCATGATATCTTTTTTCGACTTGGTTTGAACCAGCGGGGAATGAACCACCGGCACTTTGGGCGGCACATCAACCAAGCTTGGGCCGATTTACATTTCCATTCGTAGTTTAGATGGACCTTCTCTGGTGTGCTGGCCCGACCATGACCGGGTCACGGTGACGTCCCACGACCTCAGCCAGCCTACGATGACCCCTCGTCTCCCCCGAAACAGGAGAGTATGGCGAGAGCAAACGCTCGTCTGTGGGGGGACCAGAGACGTTTTTAAGTCTCTGCGTGTTCAGCTTTCAGAACATTTGTGGCTTCGAACTCTGTTGTTAAAAGTTTAAATCCACCTCGTCTCATTGTTGGTGTTTCTCCTCCTGAACTCCGTCAGATCGACTGAACTCATCAAGTGTTTTAAGCGATTCCTGAAATCATATTCAGCGTTGGTACTTTTCATCATGTTGTACGTTTTTTCTTCCGGCTGTCTACACACGAACACAAACACACACACACACACACACACACTCACACACTAGTGGCATCTCTTCTATTTGAGGAGCAGTTGCCCAGATTGTTATTAATAAGCTGGAGTTGAGGAGTGCGGCGGATTGATGACCTCACCTGTTTGTTATTCACTGGTGTTTGACTGTGAGCAGGAAGACGTTCATTGTGTTTCACGTGTTTGTGCGACACCGCGATCCGTCACCGAAATAAATACGGAGCTATTTGCATATTAAGTGATTTGTCAGAGAACTCAGGCCGGGTGATGAAGCAGGTATTAGGATGCTGTCGCCTCTCACATTCATCCCGAACCTCCCTGTGATTCCTCATTTC
Organism: Macroramphosus scolopax; assembly: GCA_901007825.1. Classification (NCBI taxonomy): domain Eukaryota; kingdom Metazoa; phylum Chordata; class Actinopteri; order Syngnathiformes; family Centriscidae; genus Macroramphosus; species Macroramphosus scolopax. Next base: position 221 of record CAAKHC010015800.1, on the reverse strand, counting down.
CTCCGACTGTTGTCGTTTTTCTTTCTCTTCCACAGCGTGTTCAGTTTTATAAGAACACTTTTTTATTGATTCCAATCTCTTTTTTCTATATTTCAACACTTCCTAACTGCCAGAAACTTTACTTTTACACATTATTTTCACATCCCCTGTCTCTCTTTAATAGAACAAATCATCACCTTGCATTTTATATGATTTCTATATTTAACAATGTTTGAAGGCCA
>CAAKHC010015798.1:0-31250 GCA_901007825.1 Macroramphosus scolopax | reverse complement strand
TTCTGTTCATACATACGCACATCCTCTGTGAGGAATGACGCAGACCGAACCCTCCGATGTCTGCTGGCGAACGTGGTCAGGCTGGAGAGACGCCACCCAACTTTGGAAGGCTCTCATGAACAGGCTGCACAGCCTCGCCACTACTATCAAGACACCGTCAGTCCCTGAAACATTCGTCTTTACCTGGGGGTGACTGATCTGAAGAATTCCTTCAGGCTCTCAGACTGGAGGATGTTTTCTGTCTCATCGTCACTCAGCTCTCTGGGGGTGTACTGTGTGGCGTTGTTCCTCATGAACTTCCTGTAAAGTAGACAGAAAGTACTTACGTTGAGCTGGTGTGATGATTGAGGTCGCAGACATGAAAATATAATCTAAATTTTAGTCTCTTAATGCACTAGAACTTGTGAGATAACGTCACTAGACTGACAGACGGGTAATTGCTTGTTCCCCTGCAGATCAATTACCACTGTGTCTGGGCACTGCTGCTCTTCAGCTGGGGGACAGCCTGCGTCCCGCAGTCCCTCTGCATCTGCTTGATGCTGAATCGGCTGTCTTGATAGGAAGCACACTCCAGGTAGCCATCCTTGGCATCTGCAACAGCACGGTCGGAGAAGCAGGTCGGCAGCCCGAACTTCCTCCGCACTCTGGAGATCTTGTACATTAGCTGATCAAACAGAGAGAATGGAGGAGTGCAGACAAAATTAAAATAGTTCAGATAGTTATTGTGGTTTCTTTAGATACTGTGGTACCTTTCCTCGTGTCTCTTTGACGGATTCGTCATCTATCTCCTTCTCACTGCCCAGAGAGCTCCACTGCTTTGGTTCTGGAGTTTTATTTACTTCGTTCAAAAAGGCTTCAGGTGTGTCTGAAGGCTCTGAGGGCTGCAGAACACAAGATAAGAAACAACAGTATAAATAATAGGAAACACAGTAAGATGGAGGATGAGTTAATACGATTTATGACTGATAAAGGATGGTGCAACAGTTTGGGTCCCCCAAAAATATGGAAGAGCATTAGTGCCACTGCAAAACAATGCATTGAGTTCTGACTGATGTCTCTTTCTTCTCCTTTAAACCAGCGCGGAAGTTTAAAAAAACTCCCAACCAGCAAAGAATATTGGCAACCAAGAGCATGACCTCAGATCCCAGTGACACCAGCCAGTCCTGGTAGCAGAAATAGTAAACAAACCTCCCGTCTAACACTGAAGTAAATAATAGAATTGTTAACACAAATAATACTTGAGACAAATAATACTGACTGGTGCTAGCATGTTCTGCTGAAGGACTAAGTAGCTCATAGCCAGGTGAGACTTGATAAACCAAACGCCTGTTTGCTTACAATGAGGATTCTGTCTTTTGCTTCTGGGGTCAGAACCAGGTAGAAGCTGTGGCCGTAGGTGAAGCTCCGGTCAAAAACCAGCAGGATCTCGTTCTCGGGGTACTCCTGTCGACAGAACGAAGATACGGCAGTGTCAGATTAGCATCATCCTTCTGTTAAATTCCTTACAACTAATATACTTAGCTGGAATCTGAGCAGTGCGTTTGTATTGATTGTGACAGGGAAAGACAGAGTAGAGGAGGATGTTGTGGACGAAGACGTGGCTGAAGCTGTGAGGTTTAGAAACACAGGAAGAGACAAACACCATGCGGGTCAACCTGGATCCCTCAACGTCTTTAAAAAGATGGCTGACTTTCCTCCCGGCTTAAAACAGACGCCTATTCTCTCCAGGGTCATTAGGGTAATGTATAGTGTCGAACGGAAGATCCTCACAGTGTCTTGGGGATATTGTCCGATTGATCTGTATGACAATGGATAAGCCTCACCAGAACAATCTGCTTCGCTGGGCTGAAATCGGACACTGCAGCTCGCGTCTTGATGTCCTGTATGATGTCGTCTTTTTTCAGCAGCTTGTAAGGGTTGTCCCCGGTGACGTCTTCATCAGCGCAGCAACCAAAGAGCTCCTGGGTAGCAGATGTCAGGACCATGGGGAGGATGTCATCAGGGTGACCTTGATGAGAGTTCATCATGGATAAGAGAGGACACAGTAGGAGGAGGAGGAGGAGGAGGAGGAGTTTGGGCCCGACAGTTTTAGTTGTGTCACTTGTAACGGTGCTGACGATGTTAAGAACTAGCTCGTGTTTAAAGGTTGTGTTCTTTGTGTAAAAGTTAGAGTTCTGTCGATGCCCCAGACTGAACAAACAAATCCTAAATAAAATAATTACAATAACAAACAGGGATGGAGAACCGGTCCCAGCTGAGAACCGGTTCCAAACTTCTCGTACGCCTCAGAGTTTATTGATTTCTTTTATTGATATCGGCATTTTTTTTCTGATAGACATCACCAAGCAAGGAAGTCAAATTCAAGCGTCTATAGTTGCTGGAAACTGCTGGAATCACCGCCATTAACCAAGAATCAATATGGGAATCGATAAGCGGAATAGATGATGTCATCGTTATCAATTAAATCCTATCGCTACTGTTCAAGCTGAGAGATGAACAAAACAATAATGTATATATAGTTTATTATTGACTACATCCTGCTTGGTAATCATCATATTCTCCTCCATTAGAAATACTGAAGTCAATAACACATAATTCAATGCCAATAGTTGTTTTGCTGATCAGGTGCTAAAGAGAAAAGTTACTGAACGCGATGTGACGAGGGCTCTTACAAACAGATGAAAGGCTGCTGAACAACAAGACAAGGGAGATGATGAGTAGGCCAAAACTCAGAGCTTAAACCTCACTTATCAACTGATGTTCACACAATGGAGCGGCTTAAGAGTCACCCAGCCTGCAGCCTATGACACACATTCTGGCCCATTCTGATCAAACACACTGCAACGCCTCTGATCCTTGGGCTGCCCCTCCCTGCAGGGCGGACCCCCCCACAATATCGCAGGATGAAATGTTATCCTTGTGAATAGCCCATGTGTCCAAACACAGGTTGAACTTACCCCAGCATGTAAAAAGTGCATGAAATGAGACATTGACTGCTCGGCAGCAGGACTGTTACTATATAAAACCACACTGCTGCACCATCGCCACAGCTGAGTTCTTCTTAATATACAACCCGTGTAGTCGCCTCCGTATATATTTAGACAGGCTCAGTCCAGTGCTCCCTACAGTAAACAGGGCTCTGCATAATGACAGTTTTCATCCTGCTTTCGCGGTCTCTCGCTTCAAAGTCTTCCCACAAGGTTGCTGAGGGGACGCAGGGAATGCTCAAGTACAGCTTAAGTAACCACTTCCCAGCTGGGTGTGTCAACCTTTTTCTACTCACACCACTTAGGCCTCACACCAAATCATTGTAGTGGGAATTCACACCCCTCATTTCACGGAGTTATGTGTCAACTATGGCATTTGTATTCATGGGAATTGTGTGCTTGAGAGACAAAGAGCGTGTGATGTGCAATGTTCCATAACCCCTCAAGAATGTAATTACGCTGCATTTGTAAACTTTGCTCGGGAGGTATTTGGAATTTGTCGGGCCTCTTTCTCTCTGCATTCTCTGACCACACTGCAGTACATCATAATTTTGGCTCTTAATATTTGTGTCAGCAGGCCTCTGTGTTGTCGTCACATTACGGGGGCTTTCCATGATGTTAATCTGTAAGACTTAAGCTTAAATGTTAGGGTTAAGTTCAGGGTTAGGCTAACGTCAGTTAGCCTCCAAGGAATGTTTGTAAGCCAAGTGACAAAAACAGAATCAGTAAGGACGATTTCATATTGTTGGAGACTCATTTTTGATCATTTATTGTCCAAATATCCCTCAAAACTGAAGTGTAATAACATGATTTGCCTCCAAATTGCTTTAGTTCGATCCCACAATTCAAATTCAGTTTTCAGCTGCACATCCGGTCGTCCAGCAATCAAGTGCAGTCGAAGAATTATTTTTGACGTAGCCAACTGTAACAATTATGCTTTTTCAATGCAACTATTCAAGTTAAACAATTTAAAAGCAGATGTAGTGATTCCATTTCAGTTTTCTGACCTTTAGTTTCCAGTGACACGTATCGCTGCCCGTAGTAATGGAGCCATTCTGAACCCGATCACTCGTAACACCTGTTACTTTCATCTCAGACAACAGCCAATGACCTAAACTTGCAGTAAAAGATACACTGCTGGTGACCTGCATTTGACCAGAAGCAGGTTCTCAGGGCTGATAAGTTGAAAGTAAACCAGACCTTGACAATGGGGATCCACAGATGAGTAGAGAACATGTCCACAGGCTGTGCAACAGAACACTCGAGACCACATCAGACAAACGCATGCGACTTTCCCAACTCCTCAAAGACATCTTTGATCACAAGTTTCAGCAATTACGACTACATCTCAGCTTTTAAGATATCTAAGATATCAATATCGATGCATGGCTATACACAAACATACACAGATTAACCCAGAGGTTTTTGTTAGAGCTTAGATATGAATCTGAATCACACTCACAGTGATGACAAGCAATGATAGGTATGTTTCTTATTGTGTCTCCTACATGATAACTTATGTTAATAATCATGTAAAAGTCAAATAATTCTTTTCTTACTGGGCTTTTCTGGATGCTTTGGTGACTGAATCTTCTTTCCTACATGGGAAGGTATGATTATAAATCTTCCTGAGATAAATATGCATGCATTTACACACAGCAACCCTCCACTAACACTCCACATTAGTGTTCAAACAAAGTGTTACCTTTACCTCTCTTCTTACTGCCTGCACTGCTGGCCGCACTCTTTGCTCTCTTAGGTGGCATCCTTGCAGTTCAGATGGCTTCTTTAAAAAGAGGGACAATGGTAGAATTCAAACACTGCAGACAAAGCACAGCATGTCGTATTACTTCAATCAAAACATCATCAACCAGCATCTATATCTACCTATCTATCTGTATAGTATATATAGCCCATAACATCATTATTAATGAAAGTGGCGACATCTAGTGGTGATCTAGGGGGTCCTACATGTTATATTATTTACATACGGTGTAATATAATTTATAGATGCAGCATAAAACGATGTATATGCTAATGACTTAAATATGTCGATGAAACCAATCAACCAATACATACACATAAAAGCAGCAACTACTACTACTACTGACTCACCTTTTCGTGCAGTACTTTCCTTCAGTAACTTACTTGTTTAATAATTTCTGGTTTGTCCTCGACACTGTTAGCTAACCTCGTAATGAGAAGTCAAGTGGGCCGGCTAATGCTAAACTAACAGGGTTAGCTTGTTAGCACAGCTGCTGATAGCGCGCGTACATTTAATAGCTCTCAGGCTAATTTATTACAAGTTTGTTTACTTGACGGTGCAGCTACGTCCAGCTAACATTTGCATTATTTAACGTTCAGTCGCTAAACTACAGTAAAAGTACAAATACATTTCACAGGTAACTTGAACAACCGTAGTTTTAGATCCCCTTCAATACTTTCCTCTCTGCTCTCATCGGTGGGACTGTTTGGTTGCCAGGGGTAACATGAAGGAGGCGGGGGGAATGGGACGGACAGGTTCAGGAGCCAATCATATCCCCGCTGTAAAATGACGTTGAAAAGCTGCCTGAGAGTTTCCTGACAGGACAACACACAAGTTGAGTCAAGCATAATTACAGCATTTAAAAAGTTGTGAAATTGTAGTTAGACGAAAAGGTTTTGACCGCTGGTGGCCGGTGGATGCAACTAGAAGTCGTTTTAGCTGCTGGTAAGTCTGTGTGTTTCACTTCATGCATGTTTACTGTCGTTTTAACTCTCAGGAGAGAAATTGTGAATATATGATAGATTTGCCTCAATGGTGGACACAAGTCAAAGTTTACAGTGTGAGATCTTGTGGATTAGTCAACAAAGTTCAGGTACGCCAGGCTTCACTTCCTCCCTTACAGTCACTTGAATAGTCTTGTGAGTGAAGCCAGTGATAATGAAAATAGAATTGTCCTTTATTGTAGCTTTGTATCCTGTGCCAGTTGTGGACAAATATATCCATATTCTTTCAATTTAAAGCCAAATGCAATCCAGCACAGAAGTCAAGCAGCCAAGCAACACATCTTTTTTAAAGCTTTTTACACTCATTATAGAGACTATCTCATCTTTCATCTACGGAAATGAGCTGAAAAAAGTAGACACACATTTACATGTAAGTAAGTTCAATGTAACCACAGCACCAGTATATACAGTAAAACTGAGTTTAATGGCAGTGTCACAGTTTAGACTGAACTTTGTAGACTTTCAAAAGAAAAGATTTACAGGAAGGCTTTTCTATTTGGTTGAACTTTCATCACATTGTGCTGATCAGGAAGTTAAATGACTGTTAACTTTGTGTATTAAATGGTTTTCACCCAGGGCCCACACTTAGGTTTTTTGACTTTCTCCTGGAAGTTCATTGATATCGGTAACATGATGCCATTTTCCTGCCGGTTGCAGACAAACATATTTCATTAGTTTTAGATATGGAGGAGTCGACTGACTTCTATGACGTGCATGATGAGACAGACGACCACCCTGGCTGGGAAGATCGCCAGCATCAGTCTGTGCCCCTGGAGGATCCGGACGATGTGGAGTGTCTCAGAAGGAAAATCAAATATTTCTTCATGAACCCCTGTGAGAAGTACCACGCTCGTGGCCGAAAGCCGTGGAAACTGCTGCTGCAGATCATCAAAATCGCCATCATCACCATCCAGGTAGACACATCAGACGTTACCTAAATGCTCATCAGCTCGTTGTTCCACCCTCGTGATAAAATGTCCTTTTCACCATCTCAGCTGGTGTCGTTTGGGTTGAGCAACCAGATGGTCGTCACATTCAAGGAAGAGAATCTGATGACATTCAAGCACCTCTTCTTGAAGGATTACGTCGATGGAAGTATGGAAACCTATTCTGTTTACAGACAAGCAGATGTTTACGATCACATCGATTACATCATCAAACAGGTGAGTGCCTGCTTCATTTCCTCCAAATGATTTTAATTATGCTGCAGTTTGTTTGGAGGTTATGATTTACCTTCAGTTTGTTTGAATGTGTGTTTGGGTTTGCTAGCAGGATTTGTCAGAAACTACCCAGCCGATTTTCACCGAACTTGTTGGAGGGGTGTAGCGTGGGGCGAGGAAGAAGCACTTAGAGTTCATTGTAGATCCACTCGACATAGAGTGCATTAGAGTTGGCGGAGGTTTGCGCTCCTGCGAGTGCATTTCTAGTATTGGTTCGTGTAGGTTTTCCCTTAAGTGTTACAGTTAATTATTGTTGAAAATTTATGACGCTATATGCTTATATGGCCAAAAAGCTCCCATGACTCATTTCTAAGACTTTGGACGTGTTTTTCCTGTTGCCTCTTGGACATTATTGTGTCCTCCCTGAAACAGCAGCTCATCTTATGACCCTGCTGTGAACTTGTCAAGAAACCAGGACTTTATTGTGACTGAGATCTCAATTGTCCATTTCTAGTTTGGACTTCTGCAGAACAACACAGTGGGCAACCACGAGTATGAGAGGAATGGTTCTGAGTACACCCCCCTGTCACTGTGTCAGGCCTTCTACAGGAACGCTAGCATCTTCCCTGGAAACGGGACCTTTGAAATTGATGCACATGTGGAAACTGGTAAGCGGGATTGTTACCTCCATCATGGGTTTGTGTGTGTGTGTGTGTGTGTGTGTGTGTTAGATCCCGTTCTCACAGAACATGTAGGGGGGGTGTGGCACGGGATAAAGAAGGATCCATTACATCTGGGGGGCAATTTCATTCACTATAGCAAGAAAACATCTTTTTTTTTTTACAATTTTGTGAGGAGAGTTTCGCTGTCTTTGTGTATTTCTAGTATTTTATAATAATGATTATGGACATGTTTACTGATCAGTTCAATGTGAGCGACATTCTCTGTTGTGGTTTTTGTCTTGACAGACTGCCTTGAAGTTTATCCGACGCCGCAGCCTTCCTTACGGCAAATTATCCCTCATTTTGAATTGCATTTCAAAAGGTAGGCAGCCACTCACATGCACGGCGTCGCTGTGACGCTATGACCCAGTACAATCATGGACCCGCTCTGTCTTCCAGGATGCTCTTTGTCAGGATCACATTTGTTCTGAAAGCCATCAACCTGCAGACAGTCAGACATCGGGAGCTGCCGGATTGCTACGACTTCCATGTGATTGTACGTGACTTGTTTCATGGTTCAGGATCTTTTTACCTGCAGGGATGAGGGCACAGATAAGAGTTCAAATGTCAATGAGGGAGAATGATAAGACTCCTGTGAAGGACACACATTTGAGTATTATAGAGGAATAAGTACGTTTCCACACTGCACCTTTTTACATATGCAAACATTAGCTTTAAGGCCGGGTGACGAGATGTTTACCTCTTCAGTGTTTGCCTGTTAGGAATGTAGTCCCTCTTTAAAATGACGTCCCCCTTCAATATGGTTAACAGATCACTTTCAACAACCAAGGTCACAGCGGCAGGATAAAGATCGACCTGGATAACGACGTAGACATAAATGAATGCGGGAACTGGACGGTAACTGGAGTGTGTAAGTTGGACGAGATGATCTTCAACAATGTCTTTCACAGAGGAGACTAATCTGAACCGACTCTGTTCCCTCAGCTGATAAAAGCCCCTACCTGACCGAGCTGTTCGACTGCATCATCATCATCATCTGCATCACCTCGCTGGCCCTCTGCACACGCTCAGTGGTCAACGGGGTGCGGCTGCAGTGTGTAAGGACACAGTTGTATCTCCTATTATCATAGTTCTTCTCTAACGTGATGGAAACCTTTCCCAGACGTCCTGTATCTGTTGTCCTGCTCTGCCCAGGAGTACACCCTCCACCGCAGGAAGCACGGCGCTGAGGACGTCCCCTGGTCGGACAGGTTGGAGTTTGTGAACGGCTGGTACATCCTGATCATCGTCAGCGACATGTTGTCCATCACCGGCTCCATTCTCAAGATCGATATTGAGACTAAGGTAACAGCCGTGTAATCCGTGGATCTGTGTTCCAGTGAGTTTGCATTTACCTTATGAACGTTCCCAGGACATCAGCTGCTGTCTGGTCTTCTAGTTCATCATCATCATTCTTTTCTTCCAGGTGCTCACCAGCTACGATGTGTGCAGCATCTTCCTGGGTACCGGCACCATGTTGGTTTGGATCGGTGTCATCCGCTACATGGGCTACTTCCGGAAGTACAACGTGAGGCCGGTTTATTATCACCTGGGCAGCCTCATGTATCAGCGCCTCATGGAGTGAAATGACTAATTGCTTAGTAGAGACGTTAAATTTAACACAAATACAACTGATGCTTTACTTTCTCTGCATTTCTTTGGGCATCGTCTTCATGTTCTGGACCCCATTTGAAGGGATTTTGCTCAACAGGTGCATTTATATCTTCAAATGTGGTCGAGGCTTCATTCAGATGCCTCACACAGTATTTAAAGATACAAACTGGGATCCAGCATCACAGATCTGAGCCTCAAAATAGAACAAAAAAAGAAGGAAAACCAGGATTTATTTTGCATATTTTTCTTGGTAAAAGTATATTTTGGCCAAATCTTTATTAATTTATTAATTATTTTTGCTAATTTGGTAAATGTAACTAACTTCTTTCAAAAGGAAAGGAAAACAGCCATGACTGAATTATTAGGAAATGATCTTTAGCAGGTTATTTTAACTAAGTTTAACTCTGTAATGTTCAGCACTAGGAGGTGTACTTGATGCATTACTTGTGCTTAAATAATAAATAGAGTGATTGACTGATTGAAGAAAATTAGCTCTAAATTTGCATTAAAATACCTATTTCAATTTATTAAAATATGATTAAATGTCTGTGATCGTGTGTTAAAGCTGGTCACAAGAATCTAAAGAAAAGTGAAATTAAACTGTCCTTCACTGCTTCGGACCCCTTTTTGTCCCCGGACCAGAGCTAGAGAACCGCTGTCTTTGTTCCTGTGTTCTTACATATTGTGAATAAAGGCAGAGGAAGATTGTAACTTCAGCTGCTTTAGGTCTTAAAGATGATCCATGTTTTGATTCCAGATCCTCATCCTGACCCTCAGGGCAGCGTTCCCAAACGTCATCCGCTTCATCTGCTGCGCCGGGATCGTCTACCTCAGCTACTGTTTCTGTGGCTGGGTCGTCCTCGGCCCGTATCACGAGAAGGCAAGAACACAACACACAAACCAGAGCCTGAACCTCCACTGATGACCCGCCTCTCACCCCTTCTGCTCCCTCTCCAGTTCCGAACCTTGAACACGGTGTCGGAGTGCCTGTTCTCCCTGATCAACGGGGACGACATGTATCCCACCTTCAAGAACATGAAGCACAAGAGCAGCCTGGTTTGGGTCTTCAGCAGGGTCTACCTCTACACCTTCGTATCGCTCTTCATCTACATGATCCTCAGCCTCTTCATCACAATCATCACGGACACCTATGACACCATCAAGGTAATGTTTCCTGTTGCTGGAGGTGATAACGTCTCATTGCATCTCCCCCCCATCACTCACAGCCACGTTCTGACCTGTATCGCCTAGCAACAGCAGCAGAGTGGAACCCCGACATCCGAGCTGCAGAGGTTCTTGTCAGAGTGCAGAGATCTGCCAAACTCTGGGCTCTACAGACTCGACCAGGACAACGGCTGCTTCTTGAAGTTCTGCGTCAACAGGTGGGTCCAGTCTAATATTTTAGCATTCCTGGGTCATTCATGTTGGATGGCCCCTTAAAGGATCTGGTGACATCTAGAGGGGAAGTTGCATACTGCAGCCCATCACCTCATCTCTCTCTCAGAGTGCATAAGAGGAGATGTGGTGGCCTGCAGGTTCGTTCTTGTCCTGCATCCACCTACTCAGAATCAGACAAGAGACAAACCTTCTGCATCCTGACTGCTCGCTGCCAGAAATCCTTCACACTTGTCCTTTCAATAATGGTGATTAAAGGGCGGATGCAACTTTGTAGTTACTAGACAGAATCAAAGTTGTTTTTTTCCCTCATTCCAGTTGCCGGAGGCATCAAGAGAGGTCGTCTTCGGAAGCCTAGCAGGTCTCAGCTGGGACATTCACTGTATGAAGCAGAGCAGGAGGTCCTCCAGGATGTTCATGAGCTTCATTCTCCATCAAAGATGAGGAAAAGAAGCCAGTGGGAAGGAGAAGAAACAGAACAAGGAAGTAACGAGACCTTCTTATGGTCTCAACATGAAGCACAGAACACTTTTCAAACACACTTGAGTCCGTCCAAAGGAGATCAGATTAACAGGTCACCTGGACGCATCCCAACGTTGAACACTGAAAACAACAATCAGCACTTTGAATGTAAATAAATGAGATTTTATTTCTCCAGTGTCCAAACTTCTTCCTCTGCTGTCGGAGTCGGTTCACAACCAGATCCAACAGCTCATGCATGTTAAGTTCTGCCAACATGTACGTTTACATCATTGTTAGAGAGTATTTCTTCTTCGCCAAGTTAATCCAGCTCTTGCATACGTGCGGATTATCAAGATGCTGATTAAAGGACACCGGTCTTCCTTATGACGGGGTCACCTGCAGAATGTTGTCACATCACAATGAGTTGATCATTAGCATGTCGCGAGCTGCCAGGTCCTCAACAAACAGCCGCCCTCCAAGTCGGTTTCAGCAGTTTGGCACCACAACCGACAGAAGACGCGTCACAAGGTCGGTTCAGGACGCGACCACATGACAGGTTTGTTGACCGACTTCTCTCGGGAGATCTCCAACTCACTTGTCTGCATGTCGCTGGGTTGTGCAAAGATTCTGGAAGCTGAAAACATCCCTGTTCTCAGGGGCCATGACATGTCTCCTGTTGACCTTGTTGTGAGACGTTGTGGACCGTCGGCCGTCAGTGTTCCCGTCCCTGGTGTGATCAGTGACGGAGGGACGGAGGGACGACACCCTGCCAGCCTCCACCAATAATAATAATTAATTCATTCGATGTGTCGGAGACAAACTGCGTTACAAAGAAAACTTCGTCCTTCACTGACTGTTGAACATCTTTTGCAGAAACTTGGTGAACCACATTATAAATCCTAAGAGTTGCATTTGATTTTGTTCAGTATTAATAAGATTAATAATAATAATAATAAAAAAAAAAAAAGACTTTAAGAAGCTCTTATAAATTAAAAAAAAATATTTCTTTCACACTAGTTACAAGTGTTTTTTAAAAGAACAATAATCCCTCGTGGCAGTAATGAGTACGATACATATACTTTAAAAAGTACAAAATACCTTCTTTAACTATGTAAAATTGTCTCTTTAAAAGCACCACATGGGATGAATGTGGCCGTGGCCCCCCCCTGCAGGAGGTCTGTCCCTGGACCCTCTGGTTGGTTACAGAACCTCTGAGACGTGTCCCTCACTGGGCAGCACCGCAGGACGCAGCCGGCGGTGACGTCTCTGAGCCCACTAGCTTAAGACAACTCGTTAAGAGATGAAAACTTTAAATTCCCAAATGTTGTTACGCTCCCGACGACCCGTCGTGCATCATCTTCAACCCGTCAGCATCCCGGTCGGTTTCACAGGCGGTCGGAGTGAGATACAAAAGTCTAAATCAAATACGACCGAGTGACAACAGGAGCTTTGTGACCTCCTCCTGTATCCTCACACAGCATCACGACATCACTCCGGCAGGTCAGTCGGGTTTGGACTGGGTGGTGCTGGATGGCGGCAGCACCCGCTGCTCCTCCATCCTATTGGACTGAGAACGCAGGATGAAGCTGAAGAAGTCCTCATCTGGTACAGTCGGTCCCCTGGTTGCAGAAGGCGGAGCAGCACACCGCTGGTCATTCAGCCTGGAGCCCTGAAACATGGAGGAGACGAGGACGGTTACTGAGGCCGGTTGGTTCAAGGACCATGTTTGATTCTGCAGACGTGTACTTGGTTCTAGTTTGCAGCCGTCATGGACTGATATTATTCCTTGAAACAACCATTGGACATGGAGCCAACGGGTTCTTTAAGTCAGCACCAGCAGGTCATCTCACGCTTCATCTAATGTTTGTTCTTACAGAAGCACACGAGTCTCACCTGGCACTTCACTAGCATGTCAAAGAAGACATCATCCGCCTCCGGCTGCTCACTGCTGTCCTCGATGCGGGTGTACAGGGAGGGGGTGTGAGTCGGAGCCGGACTGGAAATTGGGGCTGAGGAGGAGAAAACTGGCATTAATAAAGATGAGAGCCGCGATAAGGAAGGTCTGAACGTCCCGCTGGGTGTCATCACCTGGTGGGGGGACTTGATTTACGCTGGAGGTGGTGGGTGTATGAGGCAGGTTGGAGATGCTGAGTCTCAAGCCAGGAAAATGGCCCAGGCTGACCCGCTGGTCGTCCAGACGACGGGCCTGGGAGCTGACCAGAAGCTCCAGGAAATGACCAGGATCCTGCAATGGTGTTTCGCCCTCCAAAATAGCTGGAAACAGACGATTATCAAAGGAAGGACGCAGAAGAGATGAGACGGGTTTACAGAGCATCAAAACGTTTGACACTTGAGGTGATTCTGTACCCAAAGATCAACCATTGGACCTCCCTGGTTTCATCCAGTGTGATCCTACAGTAGAGGCCATCAGCTTGGACTGGTTGCCAAACAGAAACCAGTTTTAAAGGACCCGAGCAGAGAAGCAGCTCCGTCCACAAGAAATAAAACTACAAAACAATCTAAAGAGAACATTGAAGGTTTGATCTGTTCAACACTCAAAGTCGGGGATTTGGTGCGAGTATCACTTTGGGACCAGAAGTAAACATCCAATCTGTTGTAGACGAGGTTGTGGACACGCTGCATTCACACCACACAGAGCAGGACTCAAGGAGCTCACCGCTCCACATGGTCCTTAAAGATCTGGATGTTTTAGAAGTGGTGTGAAGACAGATGAAAACACAAAGGGGCAGACTCACATCTCCTTTCAGCTACAGGTGGGGTGGAGGAGGGGGAGGAATGGGCGGGGTGATGGCTCTGGCCATCCAACAGAGAGCACCTTTGGTCATCCATTCTGTTGCCCTGGAAACGAGAGAGGAGGTCGAAGAAGCCGTCTTCCCCGATCGTGTCCTGTGATCCCGGCTACGGGAACACAAGAAAGAAAATACACACCCAAGTTACACTTTTGTGAAATAGTTCAGTTTGATGTGTAACATTTAATTAGATAACTACATCAATGCCTCTGTGTTTGAGTTACTGTCATGGAGCAGTCGACACGCAGACATCAATGGGAACATCGGTCCGACTGGGGCATGTCATGAGTGGGAAACATCGTCCAGTATATTCAAAGGTACCTTAGGAGACACAGGTCGGTTCAGATCAGGTGACGAGTGTGCCGTGCCGTTTTTAGGAGATGATTTGTTGTTCTTCTGCTTCTTGCTTCTCAGCCGGTGAAAGAGGAAGAGCTTGGTCGAAGCCTTAATGGTGCTGTTTTTTGACGACCCCGGGAATAAATCCTCCTCCCAGTCCTGCAGAGAACACATGAGACACGAAGGTTTAATAATAACTAACGTGGAGGTCAGATATCCTCGGCTAAAGGATTCGACATAATCTGTTATATTATAATTGACGGCATAAAGACTCTGAAGAGTTCAACTGTATCTCATACTGGGGGTGCTGATGGATCTCCAGCTGGACTCGTGTCAGGACTCTGACTCAGCTCCAGGTTCTCTGCACTGCCGCTCCTCCTGGACGCAGACTTCACCCCTGAAACAGTTTCATGTTTGGACAGAACTTTAACATCTCGACACCATAAAGATTCTTAGAATGTTACGTCAGTGTATTACATCTGTCAATGTGTGGATGGACAAGACCCCCCTGACATGGGAGGTGTTTTCTCTTAAGGTGTCTGGAGCTCCACCTGCAGGTCTGAAGCTACACCTGCAGGTCTGGAGCTCCACCAGCAGGTCTGGAGCTCCACCTGCAGGTCTGGAGCTCCACCTGCAGCAGGTCTGGAGCTCCACCTGCAGCAGGTCTGGAGCTCCACCTGCAGCAGGTCTGGAGCTCCACCTGCAGCAGGTCTGGAGCTACACCTGCAGCAGGTCTGGAGCTACACCTGCAGCAGGTCTGGAGCTACACCTGCAGCAGGTCTGGAGCTACACCTGCAGCAGGTCTGGAGCTACACCTGCAGCAGGTCTGGAGCTACACCTGCAGGTCTGGAGCTACACCTGCAGCAGGTCTGGAGCTACACCTGCAGGTCTGGAGCTCCACCTGCAGGTCTGGAGCTCCATCTGCAGGTCTGGAGCTACACCTGCAGGTCTGGAGCTCCATCTGCAGGTCTGGAGCTACACCTGCAGCAGGTCTGGAGCTCCACCTGCAGGTATAGTACAAGTACATTACAAGAAATCTGCATCTTGGCCTTTGTTCTTAACTGGCATGGCCAAAGATTTACCTGCCAGGAGGGAGCTGTTGGCGCTGCGGAAGATGTTGGACTGGCTGTTGGACTTCAGGCCTACAACCAGCCGCAGGTCAGACAAGTTCATCCTGGCAGTCGACTCACCACTCTTGTCTCCAGTCTGCATCGGGGACGACACACAAAACGACTTAATGTAAAGAAAACTCATTTATTGACCAACTTTTTTACTTGTTTGTCCATAAAACATAACACGGTACGACTTTGGACGAGGCAGCTCGTATCATCGTCATCCTGACGAAGCAGCAAAAATAAGGTGAAGAATAAAAGTGGTGGAATGTTTGTACTTCTTTCATTAATATTCTGTTATGATTTAATATAACAGAAGTGTCTGAACAATGACGTTAATCTGCATTGATCATCTTGTATATCTCAACATGTTTAATCAAGTGTTTTCTGTGCAGCACTTCTGTGCAGTTCTCCATGCACCCAGTAGAGGGGGGTGTGGCCTAACGGGGACCTTCTAGTTAGACTCTGAGGGAGGAGGGAAACAGTCACCTCTTTGGCAATTTCCAGATGTTTCTCAGTGAAGTCCATGGCCTGCTCATGATTCCCCAGGGCGGTGTGGGCATTGCCTAGACTCCAGTAAGCTCTTCCTTCACCGACTCTGCAGACGAACGTAGAGGGGAAACAGGCGGAGCAGCTTCAGGTGAGATTACACAAGTTTGGGTCGTCGTCAAACTCTCACAGTACGATTACATAATTCAGAATTAAAGGTGAGCTAAGCTCTAAAATGTCACGTCTCTGCACGCATCTGACAGACGACATCAGACCGATAATCACCGGATTTCAAGCTCTCTGTCTCCCGTACTGCAATAAACCTGATTCCCTTTGAATGACTTCCATGACAACAATGAGGCAGGGCAGGTTGATACCTGCAGGACTCCTGCTTCCTCTTCCCAGAGCCGACAGACGGCGGGAGGTAGAGAAGCATCTCCTGAGTGAATGCTAAATATTAAATCGGTCTATCACACGCTTTGATAATGACGTGAGCTGTGAGTCACACACAGACAGGAAATCATCCAACAGGTGTGTTGTTCAATTGCACCATCAACATGCGTCACTGTCGCTGGAATGACAGCGGAAGGATTCGGGGGGGGAAGTAATGTGTCAACATTACCAAGTCGGGTTTCATTGTAGGCACAGAAAGACTTTGGGTTCGGTTTAGGGTGAGATCAGCTTTAGAGTTCAAATGATGTCACATCGACAGACATGACGACAGAAAGAGCGTCGTGAGGAGAACAGTGTTTCTACACGGGAGAGGCCGGCTCGCTAGCAACAACGGACAAAGTTGTTAAATTCATCCTTATTCTACTTTTTATTGTGGGAAAGAAAAGCTGCATCATGTAGCCAAGTTCATGATATCAAATTAAAACAGCTACAGAGAGTTCAGATCACGGAGCCCCGCCCACCTCCAACTTCACATGCACATTGTACGTCAGTGGGGTTGGAAGAGAACATAGAATGTATGTCTGATACCTGTCGTTCAGATCCTGAGCGATTACCAGATGTTTGAGGTGGTAATCAATGGCTCTTTCATAGTCCTGCAGCAGTGTGTAGGTGTTCCCCAGACTGTAACAGGCCTGGGCCTCCACCGCCTTGTCCTTCAGAAGCCTGGCCAGCTGCAGAGTCCTCCTGGGGGCGAAAGAGAGGGGGGAGGAAGAAGGTCAAAGAACGTCCGGGTGGGTGCAGGGGAATGATGGTTATCTGATAGTTCTTCTTTGTCCAGAAACTGCTGGTGTGAAGGATTCAAAGCTGCTGAATTTAAATGACCTGGACAGGAGAACGACAGAGGTCAGTGTCTTGGTCTTACTTGTAGTGACCAGCCGCCACTTCAAACTGGTTGAGGAATATGTGAGAGTTGCCGAGGTTACAATGCGCCCTCCTCTCAGCGGACTTGTCCCCGAACTCTTTGGCGATGAGAAGCCGCTGAAGAATGGGACAAACAAACGCCTCTGTCAGGGAACGCAGCCTCACAATCAGACGGAGGAAACACCACGTGTACAGGTAAGAACTAGCCTTCCTCATCGCTAACAATAAACCTTCTCACCTTCTCATGAGCCTCCACTGCAGTTTTGAAGTCTCCCAGCAGGTAGTAGGTGTTACCGAGGTTCCCGTAGGTCCGACCCTGGGCGGCCCGGTCACCCAACTCCTTCACCAAGCTCAGATTGGCTCTTTGTAACACAAGAAAAATAAAGACATTTATTACATATTCTACATTTTATCGGGATCAGGATCAGGATCAGGATCAGGATCAGGATCAGGATCAGGATCAGGATCAGGATCAGGATCAGGATCAGGATCAGGATCAGGATCAGGATCTCTCCTCAGTGTCTGATTTACAACTACCGGCCTGCTGGATGTGAAGCCTGACGTTCAGCCGCTGCTCTCAGTGAGTGTTGCTATGAGCAGTCAGCTGATCAGGTGAACAACAGCTGATAACGATAATCAGATTATAAATCTGTGCATCACTAAAGAAAACTCTGACTCAATTTTAAAGCAATTTACCAAAAGGAAACTGGAAGATTTTCCAGCATCTGTCACAAGATATTCAGATGACTTGTGATGCTTCAGCTGACCTACTGGAACCATCAGGACCACTCGTGTCGTTGCTCTCTACTTTCATCATCGATCTCAAAGGTCTGGAGGTAAAACTCACTCGTAGTACTGTGCAGCCTTCCTCAGGGCTGTCCTGGCTTCCTCTGGAAACTCTCCTGGCTCTGTTCCACTCCAACAGATGTTCTTCCCCTTGGCATGGTAAACGTTCCCGAAATTATACAGCGCCCGAGCCTGGCCGACCTGCAGCGCACACATCGGATTCTCACAGGACGGAAACCGGAGTGACCGCCGCTGTAATTAAATACTTAAAATACACTGACAGCAGCGCTGCTTGTTTGTACGTCGGCTGGCAGACTGTGGTGGATGCCGGTGCTCCGATACTCTGCAGACATCGTGTATATCTGAACTGTTCTGCGGCTCGCAGCATGTTATGTACCACGAGTGGAAAACAAGTATGAACACTTGCAAATGGGCCTTCGATTTATACAGCCGGTTATTGTCAGCCTGCAAACCTAAACAAGAGTCCTAAAATATGAATCAATATATTGACCCACCTTATCACACATTGCTCTGGTGATGTCTAAATGTCTTTGGCAACAAACCACCGCTTCATTGTATCGTCCTAACAGCTTTAAAGTGTTCCCCAGGTTGCCACTGGCTTTGGCCTCCCCAGGTTCATCTCCTATGGTTCTAAGAGAAGAACGATGCTCCAGATAATAAATGTTTCTCCGATAGTAAAATGAATGCAAAGGGAGAAACGGGGAAATCAATCCGCTTGTTACCTGGTCAGTGTGAGGTCGTGCCGATGGTACTCCAGGGCTTTGTTATACTCCTGCAGGTGGAAGTAGGCGTTACCCAGCTGGCTGTAGATGGCACTGAGGATTTGCAGGTCCTCGGTTCCAACTTGGATGGCAGATTCAAAGAAAGACACACCGGCATGATAGTCACCGGCCTTACAGAGCCGCTCGCCCTCCAGGGCCAGGTCCAGACATGAGGACTCCATCCTGCAGGGGGACAGGGGTCGAACGGAGAAGCTGAAGTCATCAAATCCATTGAAATAGAAAGGTAACAAATGTGCATCACTACTTGTTTTACAAGAAGTGTTCAAGCCGAAGTCAATAATGAAGTGTGTTTTAATGCATTCAACAATGGAAGTTAGAAGCAGTAAAATATTTTTCTAATGCAGATTAAAGTTCTGCTCCAACTCGCTGTCAAAGCCTCTGAAGGGAGTTTCACTCAGGAGCGGCAGCGATGTGAAGTGTGACACCTAGTGGTGACATTCGGTACACAGGTACGGCCTCGTGTTTGGCTTCATGTCAAAGAGGCTTGAACATTTCTAACAAAAGATTGGGTGGTTTTGTCCATCAGCTACTGGTTTCAGCACTATAAACAACCTCATGTTAGCAAAACCAGTCAAGTCCCAACTCAAAGCTCAGTGACGTAATGTAACGGCAGAGTACAATCTGTCTGCTGACTGATGCATGAAATCCCTTCACACCCAGGATCTCTGAACACGGTCCGAGCTCAGGATCTTTTCTCACGCTGGCAGCGTTCACATCACTTCACATCACAGACACACCAAAAGTCACAAAGACAAGATCAGACTCAAGAACAGTAAATCCAAAATAGCACGCAGCCTTTCCTGTTGCCTTAAAAAAACCCTGGAATGAAAATGTGCCTTACATTTAACGAATGCACAAAACGTTTGTGGTTAATGTGTTCGCGGTGAGGACTCGCATTTTTACGACTCCCACACCCATTCTTAAAAAAAAAACACACATCTGGTCTGTTTCCAACTGTCATGGAAAAGGAGGAAAAACCGTGTGAGTCAACGCGGTGAGATAATAAGATTGTAAAGCACACGTAGTTATAGTTCAGTGCACAAGAATCATCGCTACCGGACGAGTTATTCCTGTTGAATGGTTCTAAATCTGGACAGAAACTGTGTTCGCCTCCATTGTAATCTGTTCAGCGTGTTCTTCCCTCAGTGGTCTGAAGAGGAGTTGACATTGGGAGATACAATGTGCTGTGAGGGAGGAAGAGGTTTGGGGATTGTTCCAGTCAGTGAATAAACTTCCCTGTCGGTATTTACGCTTTATTTATTTTCTATAAAGTAAAGTTTAATATGTGTATGGCACATTTTTTCTTCGATCTTGAACCTTTCACGTGTTTTCCAACCCGGCGTTGATTCACCGAGTCGTTGGATGCTACAACACGTGTGCTAAAGAACAAATAATGACGACTTATCGTCGGCCGCTCGTCATCTCACGCTGTCAAAACACCCAGCGTTTCCCTGCACTGCTGCACGCAGCGTCAGAAGAAGGAACACACAGTAGTTTTATGTAGAATTGATAAATGACAAATATTAATGATGAATACATCTATTTCATCAATTAGAAAATACTCAGTGGATGTCTCAGCGACTGACATCGGTTTCACAGACTTGCCTTGTAATCACACCTACACATAATTTATGTAAAATACAAAATACATTTTTCAGAAATTGAGCAAAAGAAGAGGCAAATATTTGCCTGTTTCCTTCCACTATGTGAATATCAGGATTTGGTTCAGCGTGAAAAGTGCTGAGTCGTCCTCCATGCGCTCCCTGTCGTCTGACCCCTCCAGCTAACGTCTACCGACATGCTAACAGACTCACATACCTGCTGCCTCTTCCCATTCTGATGCACTTAAGGAAGTTTGACGCGACGAACATTTCAAGCTTCCCTGAAGCAAACGCAGGTCTTTCGACGCAACACCCGTTACCTTCACTTCCTTTATGTGCATACACATAACGCAACAACTGTGACCCGAGTTCACAAAAACAAAGAAAAACACAGCTCCCTTGGATCTGCTGCCGCCGTCCCGGTGGGAGCTCTGCTAACCTGCAGGCAAAACAAAGGTCTTAATCCGCTCAGTGTTCACATCGACTTTCCGGGTCAGGTGCCAGGAGCATAGACATCTTGTTGAGTCAAACAGAGATTAACACCAGGTCGTCACCGAGCAGAAATTATATCAGAGTGACCGGACAGCACGGCTGCCATGCTTAGCGCTTCTTCGTATTGCTCTATCACTTGGCCGCTGGTCCTGTAGCCTGCACGTCTAAGCCACCTGACGGTGTGTGTCACTTCCAATTAAGTCAGACCTCAGTGGTAATTATAGGCACGTTAAGTGGCTCCAGTCAACATTGAGGCTATTTGATGAACGTAATACTCTTTCAGTTGCAGGCAGCCTGGATGACTCGGGACGACTGACCCCTGAAACAATAACTGACCTGCATGATCATACAAATAGTAATGAGATGGGTTAGTCCTCTGGAATTTCCATAAGTCTCAATATCTTAAACAAATCCCCCAAAAGATTAGGATGTCTTAGAAAAAGAAAGAAAAAGCCAGGAATTAATTTATACCACATCACAATCTCTCCCCCGCAGCTTCTCGTCATTCGTAAAAGTTCCTCAGCCTCCACAAGAGGAAGTTGTGTGATATTGAAACTGCCTGCTCAAGTGTGACATGCCAAAATGTTTCAGGCTATTTAAGATGCTCTCTAACAGCCACCTGAGAGCTCCTGTTCCGGTGCAGCGTGTCCTGCAGGCGAGTCCGTCACCTGTTACTGAGCACAGAGGAGGGAATTCAGGAAACCTGTGCAGCGGTACAATGACCTGTCTGGGCTTGTACGTAATACCTAAATGTTGTTGCAATATCTATCAAGTCTATCACGGCTGTGATCACCTGCAGTCAGGTGCATATTCTCACAAATATTTCAGTTTCTGCCATTTGGTTGTTTACAGCATCAGCATTCATCAGAGAGTCATGATACTGACACAGAAGAGCTTAGAGAAAACATCAGTACGTCTGCAAGCAGAGAAACAACCTGTTTTCTTGTATTCAATAAAAGTGAGTAAGTAAAATTTGAGTTAAGTTTGACAAGCGGAATGAACAAATGAATGAATATTTACCTCGTAACACACAGGAAGAGCAAAGCGCCCGACTCCATATTGACACATTACTTTTTATGTCCTTTAGTAGAAGAACCAACTACAAAGCTTAAAAACAGCTCTCAGGAAGTTTTTCAATCACATGTGTTCAGGGCAAAAGAGACTAAATGTGGCTCATCCTGAACCACAAACATTCCAGTGTGAGCACGCCCAACCGGTGCCTCTCAAATTAAATGATGCTCACTGAAGTGATAACCGTCTTCTCTTTGAAGTAAGATGATGCCGAGCCATCATTAGAGACGAAACCCTGCACGGGGAAAAGTGGTTGGAAGTATCTTCAAATGTGGAAACTGAGCTAGTGGCCGACCGATACGGGTTCTTCAGTAGCCGATGCCGCTAGTTAGAGAGCAGGTAGGCTGATGGGGGATGATTATGTCCGATATCATGCTGCTCTGTTTGTTTTTGCATCTGTTAATCTGAATAAAAACTACCAATAGACACAAAGTAGCTGAACTTAAAAGAACATTTATCTAAATCTAATGTTATTGTCCCTGTTTGTTTACATTAACTCTGCCTGCAGTCAACTTATTCTAAATACAGAATGTATTAAACGACAGAAATGTCCTCACGTAATCAAATACTTTGTGAAAAAAAACGACATGAATGAAAAACTAAGCTAATCAAACAGCATTTTCTGTAGAATGCAGCATACCATTGTTTAAATTTTAAACATTTATATAAATAAGAAAATGATGTAATCATAAATCTATGGCGATTATCTCCCGATAATTGGTCGATCACTGCAAAAACCGTAATTGTGATACTAATACAAAATAAACCAAAGATGCAATGACACATAAAGCTAACAAGACAGACAAATAATTAGTTTACAATTATGACAACTGTCATAAAGATGTAAGTTTAGAAGAAAATGTTTCAGTTCCTTTTAGAAACAGAAGGCGGAATTAAAGTCATTCTTATCAGTCAGGTCCATGTTTCTGTCTGTCTCGTCAGTCTGTCTGTCTCGTCTGTCTGTCTCTCAGTCTGTCTCTCAGTCTGTCTCTCAGTCTGTCTCTCAGTCTGTCTCTCAGTCTGTCTCTCAGTCTGTCTGTCTCTCTCTCTCTCTGTCTCTGGTGACGAGTGTTTTTGGGAACTGCCGTTAGACGTCAACTACAACTGAGTCAGATTAGCATGAGCATGCCATCACATGTTCGTTGTTTGTCTGACAGACAGATTATGAAGCGGAGGGAGACGTTTGTATACAAGTTAAATACAACACAGAGCAGAGAAACGGTTTGCTAGAAGCAAGAAACAAAAATAACATTTCGCGTCTGACGGTCACTTTTCCCACAACAGACTTGACTACAAAACTTTTAAGCTAACTAACTTTACGCTAATTAAGCTAGCGAAGCTATCATTACCTCCAACTGACGTGGCTTCGGCTCCAGAAAATGTGTTGTAATATTCTAGAATAGTTCTTTTTCTTCTCCAGGTGTTTACACTGCTACTCACCCGTCCAGTCGGGAGGAAGATGACTGTTGGTTCGGGAAGCAGAAGTTGGCGAAGCCACTCCTCGTCCACAAAATCTGCCTTCAATTAGGAATCTTCTGGCGTTGTGTTCACGTACCGTCGGACGTGGGAGTGTTACTACTGCTGTGCACACGATCAACTGGGCGTTTGGGGAAGAAATCTTTTGAATAAAGGTCACTGATGGATGAAACGCAGTGTTTTATGCAGCAACAGATAAATAAAAATAGATAAAGGCTACCGCTAATAAATCTAAATCAATTTCAGTCTTCATGTGGCAGATAGTTACATTTAAAGCTCTCTCCCGCCCCCTGCAGCACAAATCTGCTCAGTTTCAAAAATTCAACAACCCCTTGAAAAATAATCCAACTAATGCTGTCACACATATTAAGAAATATTTATCGAAGTACTACATTTAGAATTCGTCAAATAATTAAAAGCAGCAGTAGAGATTGATAAAACGTCTATTATTTCAAAATAAAAGTGTTTGCGTGAATCCGTCTTGCAGCAAATAATGAATATATTATTAGAATATTTTATGAATGGTCGGTTGCCTGTCCTATGTCAAAATACAGTTGGTTGTATTGGCATAATATGTCTTCTACACCATCCCAGTGGAGTGGAGCAAAACCCAAGATGGCACATCTCACAGTTGTCATAGGCAAATATAATTACCAATACCAATCAATTATAATTCAATAATCTGGGTTTGTGTGCTCAGTCTGCCGGTTCTGAGACAGAAACTACAATACAAATATATGTTTTTGTGATATCCTCACAAATGTGATTTAACTTGTTTTTGAAAAATATGTATTTGCACTTTATTATTTAGTGTTGTCCAGTACTTTTATTATTTTTATTATTACTGTGTTCACAAACCAAAATATCGGTACTAAATTACAATAGTTTACCTTTACCAAAAAGGTGTCCAAACGGAATGCCTGCAACTCAAAATAATTTATTGCAGAAAGTGTTTTTCTGTTCTGGTGGGAGGCTCCAGTATTTTCTCAGGGTTCTTCACACCTGATCTAACAATATAAATAGGAAGAATGTCATCCTACAGCAGGCGACCACGCACTGCTGTCCCAAATAATCATAAGCAAATGTAATCATTGCCATAGAATACCATTATTACCCCTTCTGGTCGTAGTGCTGCTGTTTGTCCCAGATGTGCTGCCGTACCTCAGCAGCAGCTTCACTCTTAGTTAAACACTTCGCTGTCTCTCTGTTTCATTACATTACAATGTATTTAAAAGTGCAGATTTAGGTGTTCCATAGATTGTTTTTGTAAATACTACTTCAGTGAACAGTAATCCTAAATCTCTGCCTTTATTTACAACGACTGCCTTTATATATTTTTCTGGAGGACCCCTCGATGTTCACTCCGAGGTTTGTGTAGAAACATGACAAGGTGATCAGGTTGAGGTGGATGTGAACGGACGTGGGGCAGAATGATACAGGAAGTTGTTCTGGGCGTTGCTCCTCTTTCAGACGACCTGTTGTCTCTGCAGAGTGTCTCAGACGAGTCTCCCCCGTCCTTTAAAGGACGACACATCGATGCATCCTGATCTGTATTTGGAGTCTGTACTTGTCATGTCTTGACATCCTCATTGCTTTGCACTGCAGGTCTGCCTGTTTTATGCTTTTTATTTTGGGCAGGTTTCTGGTTTACTGGTTGCTGGGTTTGGGGTAAAATGACTCTTTAAAGCGAGGGTCGTTCTGAGAGACACTCGATGTAATGGATGACTTATTGCTTTCTGCTCCTTCTAATAGCTGTAGTTGCTGTGTTGACACTTCAGATAGTAAAGCTCAAAGCTTTTAAAGCTTTCCTGAGATGTTTGCTCTGCTGGTCTTTCACCTCGGTGCTATTTGACTCCGTCTCGGCCCTGCAATGAAGAGTTTTAATAACCCGTTTCTTGTTTGGCCCCACTGGACATGGAGTGAAGCTATTTTCAGGTTTTCTTATAAAAAAAATGATATCACCAAAGACTTTGGACTTTTTTGTTGGAATTGTTTTCTGGTTCTTGGCTAATGTTCACAAGTAGCATTGAACTTCTATGCAAGGGAAGATAGTGATAGACCGCATGTGTAAGGCAAAATATTCGCCTCAAAACCAACGTTTTATTGCTTTATATAACCAAGAAGGTTCAAGTGAAAAAGAGCATGATTTACTACAATTGTCTCACATTCAAAGCCATTTTCAAATATATATTATAAAGACTTAATCTCCAATATATATCCTGAAGGTTGAAACTGACTGTCCTGCGAGCAGCACAGTAGTTTTATTCCTCTCACTAGCTTCCCTCCCATTAGATTCAAATTGAAATAATAACGTAACAGAGTGGAGCAGTTAATCTGTCAACCTTCTTCGTCAGATAAACCCCACATGAACAAACTTAGACTGTGGTGTAGCGGGCAGGACCAGGGCAGGAGCGGAAGGGAGACGGTCCAACTGGGAAATCAGCCAGGAATACAGGGTTGTGGGAGGGCGAGGCCTCCGGCAAGGCCTGACGTCTCTTGCGGTCACGCTTCTGGTAGCGGAAGTTTAAGGGTGGACGAAGTGCGACTGGGCCTCCGATCTCTTCCGAGGAGGAGTCCGATGTCCCAGCAACGGATGGTTGCCGTGGCCGATTGACTCGATCTTCCTCAGACTCGCTGGAGGATGACAGTAGGGGGCTGTTGGGGTTACCCACTGGGGGGTCAAAAGGTGCTGGTTGCACATCAGGTTGCATCGTGGGGTCAGAAGGAGCCGGCTGCGGATCATTTCCTGGGTCAGCGATCGGAGGTGGGTAGGTTGCAATGTCAGGGTAATAGGGGAGGTCGTGACCCTGCGGCTGCACCGGTCTGAGGACGTCCACATTCTGAGGAGGGACAGACAAGATCACACCGGACTGATCGGACTGATTCTCCCTGGCTGCAGAGAGAATGCAGCTCCAGAGAGGAATGAGTAGACAACATAATAATAGGACTGCCTGCAGGGTATCGCAGCGTCATCCAATTTTAAATCTCCCACATACATTTAATCACACACAAGCTCAACGCACACTTAAAGACGGGAGAAGTAAGTTATGACAGAATGATTATCTGGCCGGTGGCTTTCATTCAGGAAGTTCTAGGATCTGTTTGACGGTTGCTTCTGCAGAAACTGCAACATATCAGATCGTTCATCAAATCTAGTTCAGGCAGGGAATTATTGTATTTCTAACTGCAGACCGACTCTGGGAAGCGACTCACATTTGTACTGGAGTTTTTGCACCAAAGTGTTAACTGTGTTCTGTACCTGTATTTTGAACATCTCACAGGACACTCTAACTTCGGGATGGGCCCTCGGGTCTCCACGCACGGATCCTTCACAGAAACCTGCCGTCTGGAGAGAGAACATGACAAACTGTGTTCATCCTCTCTGGAATGACGGGTCACTACAAGGACACGAACGCAGCAGCAGCAGGGTAAACAAATCCATAAATAAAAGGAAGAGCGTGCATGTCAGGCGTCTTCTGAAAAAGAATCAATTCCCGCAGCCTCTTAGTGGCGTCAGGTAAATTAATCCGTCATGACGTCATGTAACACTTTCAGGGACGGATTCTAAGAAGATGCTGGCTGATGGATGTGTGTTTAACACAACATTGATTAGAGTCGTAATGTGCTAAATTTGATTAATGGACACTGTAGACAGCTGCATTTTACGCATGCGTGCTGTGTTGAATGTGTGCCGGTAGTTTCCCGGGCTGTGTTGAGTACCTCCGTGTCAGAGTCGAGGGTCAGGCGCTGGCAGGTGCCTCTCTCTGTCACCCCCTCTGGACACTGTTGGACTGTATATTCCACAAAGCTGGATTTCATCGGCCCAGCCTGAAATATCAAAAATAAAACCAGGAGAAAAAGACCGATTGCACTAATGAACACACAAGTACGGGTGACGTGAGTAAGATCTTCATACGCGAAGAGGAGCAGCAGACTTCCTGCCTGGCCATGACACCGAGGTCGGAACCTCCTTCAGTGGTCCAACCTGACGCTGCACTGTGTGAGATAATAACTGTGTCTGGTCGTACCTGCGCTGCAGCTCGTGTGATCTTCTTCACTCCGAGCCCGGCGCCCAGAGTCGACCGCCTCTTGTAGGAGTCCAGAGTGACCTGAGCGGCGGTCACGGCCGCTGGGCTGTCGGCCGGCAGCAGGAAGGGGCAGGTCGGACAGGTCTGCTGCAGCTTCTCTGCAGAATCTGCATCAACCAGGCAGCACGGATCATTTAGGAAACATTTGAATTGAGATTGATCTGATAAAATATAAGACTGACAAAACTGCATTGAATTGAATGTTACTTCATTCTGTCACTTGATGTAAAACTGCATTTCTGGACCGCAGCACAAGATAAGAATATGACTGAATGCAGATGCTGCTGCTCCGTGTGTTACCTGGCACCAGCGTGCAGTCGTAGCTGTACAGGTAGGAGAAGCCCTCCGGCGTGTGCAGGATGGTGGTGTTGCAGCTGCCAGAGATTTGCTGGAAATTACGGAACAGACTTGAGATTTTTGCTAAATGTGACATAACTAACTTGTCGTCCCCTTCTTCTGAGCACAGGATTATGGTGTGTGTGTGTGTGTGTGTGTGCTACTTCATTTATGAGGACCTTCAGTGGGAAGAAGGTTTCAACATTGCTGCAATTCTAATGCAGAAATGTTACATATTGTACCTTTAAATTTATGCTTGGGGGCTAAAGACAGATCGAACTGAGACACTTCAGGTCCTCACAAGTACGAGTACACACACGTGCGTCTGCTTGTAGATGCGTCTCTCTCACTGTTTCCATGAACGGTCTGACGTCACAGCGTTTCCAGGGTACCGGGCTGCCGACGTGACACTTGGTCTCCAGGACCTCCAGGTCCAGGTAGTACACGTTGCCTGCCGGGCCCTGAGGCCCACAACGCAAACACAAAGAAAGAGGATGTGCAAACATTAGTCTGCAGTCGGCCTCGCCAATACTATCATGTTCTGTGCAACTGTATTAACAGGAGTGTTTAATCCACCTCTTCCTCCATTCAGGAGGAAGAGGTGGGTAAATCCCTACAATATTCATTGAGCAGTAGCACTCTGTCAACACTTGGAGCAGGTGTAATGATGCTCCTGAGGTCATAAAGTTGTGCTAAGCCGCTTAAAACCTGATCCATGCCCCAGCTGAACTACAATAGCCTTCAGCGGCTGACAGAGATGTTGGGAAAGCCTGCTGCGCCGTGTTTGTCCCTGCAGTCCAGGGCGGATATTTATTATCAGTCACTTCAGGCCGAAAGGCTTATCGGTCAGGAGGTTAGAGAGGAAGATGTCTTAATGGACAGTCATTCACAACAAGATGCACAATAAATAGGAATGATTTAGTCCCACATGGCTTCCAGACTTGTATCACGAGCCCACGAGGAGTCTTCAGCAGCAGAGTGTGATGTTATTATCAGTTCTCCACACTAAGAGTCAACATCACTGACATGATGATTAAATCTCTGACTCGGTTGTAAAGGCATCATTTGTTTTGGTTTATCAGAAAAAGAACCTTTTCACCTCCCTTCCATCAGTAAACCTGCACAGACCCCCGCCGACAGGACATCACAACAACCTGCAGGCAAGTGTTTGTCCTCGTACTGACCTGAGCGTGCAGGTGGACATTCGCCACGCGGTTCAGGGCAAACTTGTACCCATCCGTGCGATCTTCATTGATGTAAGTGGTCGCCAGACGAGACAGCTTCTCCACTGCTTTGTCGTTGCAGGGAATTGGAGCAAGTTCAATGGGCGCCAGTGCAAAACCCTCGGCGGACACACGCAGCGTCTGAATGCACATCAACGATAGCAGCAGTAATAACGTGCAGGAGGATCCGTCCATGGCTGCAGAGGCTCGCAGGAGACGAAGCTGGTCGGAGGTGTAGTTTGTTCTCTTGTGTTTGCGTTTCAGTCTGGGCAGTGACTTTTGGAATCAAAGCAGGAGGTGATGTTGGAAAACAGCCAAGGACAAAGTTTATTTGGTTGGCAGAGGCGGATGTTTGTAAAGGAATGTTTCTCTGAGTCTCGGACAGCAGCTCCAGTGTTTGTTCATGTTCCTGTCATGGATCCAGGACAACTTGACTTCACAGAGTGATTCGATATGTTGTGTGATTCAATGTAAGCTTTGACTTGAATGGCTGCATGACCAGAGTTCTGTTGGGAGCAGGACTGCGGGATTATGGGTCATAATCAATGGATGCAGAGGGAAGACACGGGGGTCCGTTCCACACCAGGTACACGTGTTACCTTTGTTGTATAGTTGAGGAAAACATACTTGGATGTGACGTAATGTGGACGACATGACGTGTTCCAAAAGGCATCTGTGTGCTGCGTGGCCGTGATTTCATTGGACAAGTTTAGCAGAATCAGTTATGAATCAAAGACGGATCCAGGAACATTTGATTCATCATACACTGATTCATCATGCATAAAGGAAATTAAAGTTTTTTTTCAAGGTGCAGAAACACCTATTTGAGTATCTATAGACATAAATAAACAAATGAAGCCACTGTGGGACAATGTTTGTGTGTGTAATACGAGCACCTCGCCACTAGGGGTCACTGTGTGTCCGGTGTGCTGTCGGGCTGTAAGACTGAACAGGCAGAACTGGGTTAATGATTCTCTCACGTCCAATTGATGACAACCAGCATCAGACTGACTGTTTTCACTGTGATATTTTTATATTCTGTCTTTATTTCCACAAGAAAAAACAAACAAGCGTTAATCTCACTGGATTTATCTTTTGTAATGGTATTTGAGCAATGGTGATTATTTCATCTGTTCCGGACCAGGGGTTTGTTTAAAGACATGGATTCAGGGGACTGTACGGCATGCAGACGAGTTCTATTTCTGAGCAGCAGCAGACACCAGCATGCACCTGCACATCAGAACTTCAAGGTGTGTGTAAAGTCAGAGGACTCGCTCACCTGCAAAGAACGATCACTGGACTCTGCAGCTCCATTACAGGTGAGTAGAGCTGAACAGCTGATCCAGCAGGTGAATGATAACGTCTCTCTGTAACTGCTGGATGTTTGAATATGCAACAGTTTACAAAGACGTTTGCCACCTCAACAAAGAGAAGATGATGTGCCAATGTTGTGTTCACAACTTGTTGTGTGTTGACACAATCCATCCCTGTTAGCCAGGATCCGTTTCCTCACCGCTCCAGATTAAAGCGCTGCAACGGACACTGGACAGGTCGCCAAACATCCGGCTGCAGATGTTCCTGGTTGGGAGACGATGTATCCCAACGGTGGTCGGCTGACTTTCCCTCAGGCACCTCCATCACATTTCTCCAGGATGAATTGAAGAAATGTTCTTGATCCATCATCTGAAGGTTGACAGATGCACGTCTGTTCAAACGCCGTTGGCTTCTGACTACACCAGAAGATTTTCCCATCAGCCTCAGCGGTGCTTTGGGAAACACATACGGTGACCATAGTAAACATCACTGATCATCATGTTTGCATGTTAACTGCTGACGTTGCAGAAGATCCACTGTTTGTTTGAAGGATAAAAGAAAAACCTTCAGTGTTTAAAATATTTAACATCAAATTCAAGTGTAGTGGCTTCCCCGTCCAAGGATAATCATTTAATCCATTTCAAATATTCCCTGAACCCGGTTGAGCTCTCTCTCTCTCTCCTCTCTCTCGCTCTCTCTCCCCTCTCTCTCTCTCTCTCTCTCCTCTCTCTCGCTCTCTCTCCCCTCTCTCGCTCTCTCTCCCCTCTCTCGCTCTCTCTCCCTCTCTCTCTCTCTCTCTCTCCCCCCTCTCTCGCTCTCTCTCCCCTCTCTCTCTCTCTCTCCCCCCCCTCTCTCCTCTCCCTCCCCCCTCCTCTCCTCTCTCCCCCCCC